>NQII01002824.1:131748-151504 GCA_002778355.1 Clitarchus hookeri | reverse complement strand
ACCCAGGGGAGTTAAAATTTTCTATACTTGAAATAATAATAACCTGTTTGGTTGGCTGCTGGACTTAATTTCCGTGCTGCTTTTGTTACGTTCTGTCATGCCACATCGATTGTGGACGAAGCTTGGTTCATAGTAAACGTACTCGTTTTATGTGTGCATAACCTCACCAGAAAGTATTTTATTTTCATTCTGAGGCTCGTTTTTTTTTTTCGGGCAATATTTTTGCAGGCACGGTTTCTGCAAAGTTGTATCACAAAACAAGGCAGAAAAAGAATTTTCATGGAGCTGAAACTCTGCTTATAGAACCTTGACACAAAATAACATTCGTATAGACAAACAAGTCTGTGCTCCCGCCATCAGAATTAAAATATTTAAACGAAAAATGGGTTTCCTGCGAAGTGCAAATGTAAATGCATTGTTTTAATAAGTTTTTTTTTTTTNAAAATATTTAAACGAAAAATGGGTTTCCTGCGAAGTGCAAATGTAAATGCATTGTTTTAATAAGTTTTTTTTTTTTAACGAAGACGCAGTGTAAGATTGCAGTACCCAGACTTCGGTATTTTTTTTCAACGAGGATTTGTTTTTCTTATTCGAGTTAGGTGAGTTTATGTATTGACGTTTGTAGNGACTTCGGTATTTTTTTTCAACGAGGATTTGTTTTTCTTATTCGAGTTAGGTGAGTTTATGTATTGACGTTTGTAGATGGTCATCATTACTGCGCAAGTGCGTTTTCAAGCATCATTCTTCAATATAGAATCCCAACATTACAGGATCTCGTATACAAGGTAGGTACTGTAGGTAGGTATGATATGCAGGGTTAAATGTCTCGTCGACAGCGAGGTCATTAGAGACGGAGCAAGTTGCTCAGAGTAGCAGAAACGAGGAATGAATCCAGCGAGGTCATTAGAGACGGAGCAAGTTGCTCAGAGAAGCAGGAACGGGGAAGGAATCCAGCGAGGTCATTAGAGACGGAGCAAGTTGCTCGGAGAAGCAAGAACATGGGAGGAATCGACCACGGTCTGTCTGTAGTAAGGAACCGTCCTAGCGTTCTCTTGAAGTGATTACGGGTTACCATCGAAAAGTTGAACCATGATAACCGGACCGGGATTTGAACCCAAGTGCTTCCGAACGTGAGACCGGAAGTTAACCACTGCGCCAACTCGCTCGGTACCCAATAAAAACGTAATTTAGGGGACGAATACATGTTTTTACAGTTTAGACTAACATCTGATACTAGTTTAACGAGTGTTCTTTTACAGTTTATACCGACCTGGATTAGTCGGCGAATGAGTGAGTCTTCACTCGCGCATGCGCTGTAGCCAGGACCGCGACTGTCCGCAGACGGATATGATTCTGTGCTAGGATTGACAGATTTTCTTAACAAAATGGTCACATNCCAGGACCGCGACTGTCCGCAGACGGATATGATTCTGTGCTAGGATTGACAGATTTTCTTAACAAAATGGTCACATTACCCGATTTTGTATACAGAACTGATGACGTATTTTGTAATTTCGTATTTCAGTTGAATGTAGTAAACCTTTTTCTTTACGAAAACACGAAATCAGAAAATAGTCATTGTAATTAAATTTTATCGTCGTGGCACACTGATAATTGATGTNAGTAAACCTTTTTCTTTACGAAAACACGAAATCAGAAAATAGTCATTGTAATTAAATTTTATCGTCGTGGCACACTGATAATTGATGTAACTGCTGCATACATTCTGCAACACATACTAATACGTATTATTTTCCCTTAAAATGTATTTTCCAGCTGCATTCTACATATGTTATTACGATCGCTGAGCAAGTTACTGCGGAGAGCATCCAAATTGAAGCATATATATATATATATGTATATATATATATATATATATATATATATATATCAAATAAAGGCTGTTAACGGTAAAGTGAGCACTTTTGAAAGCCCTGCTAAGGAACTACTTGTACGCACATTTCGTGTACTTCCGCCATACGTAAAATTAACATTGCCATGGGTCTGGCCATTGTATTCATGCGTCGATCAATTAAAACTGTGAAATTATTATACAAGTAAATATATGACCACTTTGCTCATTCATACGCTTATGTGCATTAAAAATACAGAAAGTAAACAAAATAATGTCAGTATTCTCAAATGTTACCATTTAACGCTTTCAATTGAACTTTAAGACATATAACTACTTTCTCTTCGTCGTTACCAACTTTAGAGAACGCATGTCGTCAGTGTGCCCGTTAAAAAAACATGCAGGCAGGAACAGTGTAATTTTTCAAAGGTTGTTTTCAAAAGTGCCCACTTTATCGTGAACAGACTTTAATAACGAAGTAATCAATTCTAGCACGGGCGGAGTTACAGGCCCAGCCTGCAGTGCTGAATGCTAGCGACGGTCAAATGAGCAGTGTTGCGGTGATGGTGGTGGGGGATAGAAGTGTAGGGGAGGAGGGGGTGATATCGATCCTTCCCACCACACCACCACCCCTTCCCCTGCCCCGGCCAACTCCTCTACAATCTCTATTGCCTTCTCGTTTGCAGGGGTCACCCCCCTTGGTCGAGAGCAAACCAAACAAAAACATTGTTCCACACTCCCCGCTAAGCAAACCACGGGCGCCCGCGACACGAACAGGGAAAACGAGTGCTTGCCGAAAATACCCGAAGTAGCGGTCCTACTGCCTTATAACTTCGGCATTAAAAAAAAATTGATAAACAACTGAACTCAAAAGTGAATAAATAAAATTATAACTAACATATTTCCCTTAAGGCACGACTTCGCCACTTGCGCAGAAATTCTTCGTTTTAGCGTCATGATTTCTCATTTATAGTAATTACTTGAATGCATTACTCGTAGCCGCGGTGGCTGGGCAGTTAGCCTTCTCGCCTCCCACCAAGGCGAACCGGGTTCAATCCCCGGCCGGGTCACTCCCGAATCTTCACATGCGGGATTCGTGCTGGACTATGCCGCTGGTCGGTGGGTTTTCTCGGGGATTTCCCGTTTCCCCCGCCCTTTCATTCCAGCGCTGATCCATACTCACCTCAATCACCCTCATCGGCTCGCAAGACCTCGCTGTTAAAAGCCGCCCAAATCTCTTCACTCACTCACTCACATTACTCGTCGGTACCCCCTCCTCGCAAAAAAAAAATTAGATCGTATAGTTTATGATTCGTGGCATGTGAAAATTATATCGTATAGTTTATGCTTCATGGCATGTTAAAATCACAATTGTAGTGTTTCTGGGGATGTACAAATAAAATAAACGAAAACATTTACAGACAATATAACAAGGACAACTGAAAAGTCTTGTAGTAGTTCATTTTAAGGTATGCTTGTAAGATTTGTTTTCCTAAAAATTATAAAATGCTGCAAATAAAAATGCAGAAATTTCCTTACTTTATGCAAGTTTTAAAAATTGCGAAAACCTATTCATTGCGTGATTTTTAAAGATTTCTTTAAGTAAGCAATGGTCATATTTCATTTCAACGTGAATTATCTGGTTTGGTAACTAAGTTTGTTTTTATTATTTGCACGTCCTAAAAAAATTAAAATTGTGATTTTGGCGTGCCATTTTAGCAAATATATCAGACCTAAATTTTTCATGCGAGGAAACTGTGTTTGTAAAATAATGTCTACAAGTTGAACAGCATTTCGATCAAATATAAAATAATTTTTTTTGGTGACTAGCATGTTAGGTTATGTGCATAATGGGCAGGGAAGCGGCTTCAGCCCGTCAAGACCCCCCTTTTCCTCCTTAGAACCACCACTGAATGGAAGGGGTCGCGGTGGTGAAGTGGTCAGACATCCCACAACGAGGAACCGGGGTCGATTCCAGGAGGGGTTCCACCCGAATTTCCGCATGTTTGAAACGCGGCAAACGTTACCATGGATCGGCTGGCGGTTCCAACACTGATGGATAAAATCGAAACGTATATAGTATTAGAAGCCTAGTGCCGCTATACAGAGTGATTATAAAATCATGGGACAAACATTGAGGGGTGGTAGAGCTCACTAAAACAAACAATTATTGTATAGGAATATATGGGCGGGAGTGACGCGTTGAGGCACAAACACAAAAATAACCCATGAAGTGCAACACGTTGTTTATTTACAACGTCGCCGTAAATGCCTTTTTACAGCAATGTTTATAATAATTGCTCAAAATTGCTACCACCGACAGTAATGCAAGCTGGGTGGCGTCGGTGGACTAATTGGCGAACAGATTCAAATACGCCGGGTATTTCACGCACGCCGCCATTGTCAGCCAATCACGCCATTTGTAGAGGTCGCCAAGCATGCGTGACTGTTGGTGGATGCATTTCCAGCAACTGTTGTACGGAATCACTCGTTAAGTATGCTGCTAATGAACGTTTTATGTTTTCGTTAATGTGTTATGTTTTTGTGTTTGTGCCTTAACGCGTCACTTCCGCCCATATTTTCCTATACAATAATTGCTTGTTTTAGTGAGCTCTAACACCCCTCAATGTTTGTCCCATGATTTTAGAATCGTCCTGTATAGGCGTCACTTAATCACCATTAGAATAGGATGGTAATAAATTAACCCCCNTTTGTGCCTTAACGCGTCACTTCCGCCCATATTTTCCTATACAATAATTGCTTGTTTTAGTGAGCTCTAACACCCCTCAATGTTTTTCCCATGATTTTAGAATCGTCCTGTATAGGCGTCACTTAATCACCATTAGAATAGGATGGTAATAAATTAACCCCCAAACTGGCGGGGGAGTCAGGGGGGAATGCATTTAGTCCACGCCGCTCACACATTTCGTGCAACTTGGTGTAGTTAGCATACAATATTATCTTAAAATATAATCCGCAAAGTAAGCGATGGAAAAAATAAATCATAAATGTAAAACCCACCGATCGGTGGGTTTTCTTGGGGTTCTCCCGTTTGCAGCACCCCCCTTGCATCCCGTACCCGGAGAGTTTTTCCATNCTTGCATCCCGTACCCGGAGAGTTTTTCCATGGTCACACCTTACACCCTTCGTACGGTATTTGTTTATTGTTTATGGTGCATGAAACAACGTGAAAATTAAAAACTGCGAGTCGGAAAAAACACTCGCTGGACGCACGCGTGTCTCCGGAGGCTTCTCGCCAAGTCACTAAGGCGGAAGCGGAGTTCAGAAAATCATCGAGAAACANGACGCACGCGTGTCTCCGGAGGCTTCTCGCCAAGTCACTAAGGCGGAAGCGGAGTTCAGAAAATCATCGAGAAACAACGTGAAGTAGATTTGGTGGTTGGATCTGCGAAATTTCGGTTTATTCCTTGTCATTCACGTGCTTGCTTTTGTCATAACAATGTGAGATAAAGTCTAATGTGTTATACGCAGGGGCAGTGATATTTCGCGAAAAGATTTCGAGACAAGATACAGTCCAAAGCAGTGTAGAGTCGTCCAACTTCTTTGATTGGCTAAAAAAATGTTCTGGCCCGTGTTAATAGTTTGCGCACGAATCACGAATGTTCAGTGACGGAGTTACTTAGTCCTGAGTGGCTTGGTCAAAGACGGACACGGCACCAGCAGCCAGTGGAGGTTTAACAACAGCTGAGGTGTGTATATTGTATTGAAGTCTACTGTGTGCTCCGATTTTTACGCGGAAAGTCACTGGCCNATAACAACAGCTGAGGTGTGTATATTGTATTGAAGTCTACTGTGTGCTCCGATTTTTACGCGGAAAGTCACTGGCCCTATTTATACGTAGAGACCTGAAAAATTCGCGAATTCATAGACCTGCAGCCTAGACTCTACAGTATTTTGAACAAATATGCCGATATAAACTGCACATTGGTTGTCTGCCGACACGGAGGAAGACGATGATTGGGCCAGCCTTTTTCCAGAAGGCGTCAAACACCGCGTGGACCAATGGATAACGTTATATAAACGCACGTGTCTCGGAGTCTAGCTTGTCTCAAAATGAATCCGCGAATTCTTCAGGTCTCTAGTTATACGTAGGGCCAGTGACTTTTCGCGTAAAAATTGGAGTACGCAGTAGACTTCAATACTATATACACACCTCAGCTCTTGTTATACCTCCGTTGGCTTCTGGTGCCGTGTCCGTCTTTTACCAAGCCACTCAGGACTAAGTAACTCCGACACCGAACCTTCGTGATTCGTGCGCAAACGGTTAACACGAGCCATGTCATTTTTTTAGCCAATCAAAGAAGCTGGACGACCCTACAGTGATTTGGACTGTATCTTGTCTAGAAATCTTTTCGCGAAATATCACTGGCCCTAGTTATACGTTATCGCCAGTTTATAACGAACAGTTGGTAAGACTGGAGGATGTTGTTTAGACTGTGACTTGTTCACGCTCGTATTTTATTCTGATGAAGTGATCGAGTGGTGACTCAACGTACCGAAAGAATCACGCTTGCACTTGTGAGCATTACGTTCATCACTTCGCAACCCGGGATTCAACCCCGTAACCTCACCGTCGAAGGTAGTGTCCTAGTGACGAAGGTCAAGGATATCACCCACGGACAATATGACGACGCTAAAAGTTTAGTAGATGACTAAAAATGTTGTAATGTGAAGCCACTTTGTATTCATTCCGAAGCAAAGACTGCGTGCTGTTAAAGAGACAATTTTATTTTCGGAGTACGCATTCTCCTGACGTTGAGTTTATCCACGCTTTTGAAATCATAATTTGAAGAAGTTCCCGTCTCGTAACTGCACACACATTGTACCACAAACACCGACTGGATTGCAAAAATGAGTTGTTCAGGACTTCAGAAAAATATTTGGATGTCTTGAAGTCTTATTGAAATCATATTGAAGTCATATTGCAATAATCATAAATCATATATAAAATAACTTCTTAACAAAGTAAAATCTTTCTCTTTTAATATTCGCGTAGCTTAATAAAATAATTAAATTTACTTTATGGAGCACTGCGAACCTAGCGGCCGAAATTTTCCCTATGCCAAACTCTCCCAAAAGAAATCTCGTTTTGTTCCTAACCTGAGTAGAATAAACCTTAGTAACAAGTTCTTTGTTTAACGTACTGATATATTATTTGTTCCATTGATGATGATAGCCGCGCCGTATTCTTGCTGTGAATATGCTACAGGTAGGGTTGGGATGTTGAAAAAATATCGATATACCGAAATGAGGATATTACATGAGTGATACATCGATATAAATCGTCGATATGTTTCAACGATATTTTATTAAAATAAATATACTTTTCCATGTATCGAAAATAAATATATTTCAAATGCTATTTTAATATGCTTACTTTTTAATACAAAAATTGAATTAAAAAATTACTATTGGCAACACGCACTAAAAAATTGGCACCATGTCGTTCTGCAACGCCTCGTATCCTTCAACATGTAATATTCCAAGCAATTTTACACTTGTCAAGTCCTTAATTCCGATGTACGTAAAAATAGATCTTTTTATTTCGATATATCGTTTTGTAAAAACGATACTTTTTTTTTTATAAATAACCAATGTGAATAATATCGATATCGACATCCTTGAGGTAGAGTGCTGCCTCGTGCTGACCTTATGCAACCACACTAGCACCTGTGTTCGACGCTGTTGTCTGCCACGCCCCAGGACTGCACCTTAGGGAAGGGGGAGATGTTCGTGTCGCTTCGTCTCCACTTCCGCATGGCAGATGTTGCATTATGCACGGTTCCTCCTTGCCCCCGTTTACACCGCTTCGACACTCGCCGCCTCTACTCGGCAGAGACTAGAGCATCGCCGTGCTTGCCAACTTGCGCGAGGGAGGTGTCCCCATCTCGAGACACGACTGGCAGTTCAGGAGGTGNCCTCGTATCCTTCAACATGTAATATTCCAAGCAATTTTACACTTGTCAAGTCCTTAATTCCGATGTACGTAAAAATCGATCTTTTTATTTCGATATATCGTTTTGTAAAAACGATACTTTTTTTTTATAAATAACCAATGTGAATAATATCGATATCGACATCCTTGAGGTAGAGTGCTGCCTCGTGCTGACCNGAAAGAAATAATAAAAAATACGTCACTCATTTTTAACAATACCGTATCGGGTTAAATAACTGCCCCCTCTTTAAGGGCGTCATCTGGTCACGTCCTCGAACCGAGCGCACAGATTAAGTCGATTCATATTCACTATTCAATATTTTTGAGCGGCCTCTCTATGTCTTTCTTTTTTTTTGTATTCTCCAGTATTTTTCTTAACCATTGTTGTTTAAAATTAGTTGTAACCTTCTCTTACTTGTCGCTAAACTTAGCTGTATAGTTGTTTAAAAATAACAGCAGCTTCAATGTAATTTGTAGCATAACGAAAATGTGTTTTTGATTTAAATTAGACGTACTATTATTTAGTGGGGATCCCCGTGTCTCATAACGATAAATGTGGGCCCCACGAATAGCATTTCATGCCCGAATACTAGTCTCCGTCATCTATTTCTGTCTCTGATGTTTTTTNAAATGTGGGCCCCACGAATAGCATTTCATGCCCGAATACTAGTCTCCGTCATCTATTTCTGTCTCTGATGTTTTTTGTTTTAAGTGAAAAAGGGATAATACGAGTTTTCATAATCACTTTTAGGCACGAAACTTACGACGTAGGCTACTTTAGTACTTTACGTACCACAAAGACATGCAGCACACCTTTGTTTTTTATTATTACACCATAAAGTTATGGTGTTCCCACTGAAAGTCTCGTGAGGTGAGTCGACGATAGGGAAAGACAGCACGTTAGTTCAGTGCCTTGCGCGTAAGGACGACCGGACATTTGACGCGCGTGTTTGGTTCGCCCTTCTCGTTCCTGCGTTTCTAGGCTATGTAAACGCAAGATACCTCCAGCCAGACGGCGCCCCTGAAAAGCGATGCAACTTCACTGACATTCAAAGACAAGATGGAGTCGCTGATAACTCACGCTGCAAGCCCCGAGAGAGTCCATTGACATCCGGCTGTGTTTAGTTTACTGGGGTACGTTCCAATATTTACTCCATCCACCCCGTTTTAATAACTACGGGCACGACATGAATTGGTTGATTATTTAGTGCATACCTTTGAAAGTCTTCTTTGCTTCTTCTTCTTCTTCTTCTTTCCTCTTATGTATGGTACTACATGCAAAAATTGACATTACCGTCGATCTAATTGCTGCGATCCATTCGTCCAAAAAAAAAAAAAAGCTACGTTTTGACATTAGAAACACACTTTCAGCTCCTATTGCTTTATGCTTTATTACGGCACCGTTTTCAGTTGCCATGGTGTAAACAATTTCGCAAGTTATTATACGAAATAAATACCGACTGTTCTGCATGTTAAATGAAACTGCTGTCTTTGATTTCCTTAAATGTAATGAATCAACGATTTAAAGATAACGCAATACATTCGCAAGTTTGACATTGAAGCCTTGTCGCATTCGTTGCAGTTTGAGTCTAATAGGCATCTGAATGACTGGTAGTTGGTAACGTTTGTTATTTAAGAACCATAAAAAATTTAATTTTTATAAGACTATATCGATGGATCGGTGAAAAATATAATTTAATTGTAATTATCACGATGGTGAAAATTTTGCTACATATTTTCGTTTGACGGAAGGTGTTTATAATGTGCTTTTGAAGAAATGACACACGCTGATTGCTGAATTGGATTCCACAGCATTGTTTTAGCTCTCCGCATCAGTCCTTTATTTTCTGTAACATCAAAGACTTTGCAAGCTATTTCAGTCATTATTGTCTGTTCATGTTTAGCAAAGGATATTTTCCTTTCCTCACGTCCCAGTTTTTTTTAAAATATTAAATCACAATTATAAAGATAAAGTTTCTTAAAAACTATATCAAATGATAGTAAAGCCGCTGTGACTTAGGACTTGCGAGCTCTGCCAATGCCAGGCCACTTCCACCCCAGGAAAAGAAACGATTGGGCTAAAGAGACGTTGCAGGTGGGAGGCAGTCACTGCAGCTGCTCGACACACCAGCGGCGTTGCCACTTCTATAGTCTCCACACTTTAAAAATTAAACCTTTTAAAAATCACCCCATGTACGATGTGTTTAGTTATTTCCCAAATATGCGACGTATCAACCGTTTTATACCTCTGTTAACATGAAAGTATCTTATTTTTCGTCAAAAAAAGTTTTACCTGTACTTTATTTATAAATTATAATATTTTATTTACAATAAACATGAATAAAAACAGTGAGAAAANAAAAGTTTTACCTGTACTTTATTTATAAATTATAATATTTTATTTACAATAAACATGAATAAAAACAGTGAGAAAACATGTGTGTTGGTAGCGCCTAGTAAGAAATAGTTCTCGTGCATAATATTATTACAACTGAGTGCGCACGAATTCGGTGCGTTGTCTTTTGGTGTAATATTATAGACCTAGTTAAGCTTAGTTTGCACGAGGCGGAGGAATATCCTGGAAGTAGAACTTTAGCAGGGCTTCAGAAAAGTGTGANTGACATCCGGCTGTGTTTAGTTTACTGGGGTACGTTCCAATATTTACTCCATCCACCCCGTTTTAATAACTACGGGTACGAAGTGAATTGGTTGATTATTTAGTGCATACCTTTGAAAGTCTTCTTTGCTTCTTCTTCTTCTTCTTCTTCTTCTTTCCTCTTATGTATGGTACTACATGCAAAAATTGACATTATCGTCGATCTAATTGCTGCGATCCATTCGTCCAAAAAAAAAAAAGCTACGTTTTGACATTAGAAACACACTTTCAGCTCCTATTGCTTTATGCTTTATTACGGCACCGTTTTCAGTTGCCATGGTGTAAACAATTTCGCAAGTTATTATACGAAATAAATACCGACTGTTCTGCATGTTAAATGAAACTGCTGTCTTTGATTTCCTTAAATATAATGAATCAACGATTTAAAGATAACGCAATGCATTCGCAAGTTTGACATTGAAGCCTTGTCGCATTCGTTGCAGTTTGAGTCTAATAGGCATCTGAATGACTGGTAGTTGGTAACGTTTGTTATTTAAGAACCATAAAAAATTTAATTTTTATAAGACTATATTGATGGATCGGTGAAAAATATAATTTAATTGTAATTATCACGATGGTGAAAATTTTGCTACATATTTTCGTTTGACGGAAGGTGTTTATAATGTGCTTTTGAAGAAATGACACACGCTGATTGCTGAATTGGATTCCACAGCATTGTTTTAGCTCTCCGCATCAGTCCTTTATTTTCTGTAACATCCAAGACTTTGCAAGCTATTTCAGTCATTATTTTCTGTTCATGTTTAGCAAAGGACATTATCCTTTCCTCACGTCCCAGTTTTTTTTTTAATATTAAATCACAATTATAAAGATAAAGTTTCTTAAAAACTATATCAAATGATAGTAAAGCCGCTGTGACTTAGGACTTGCGAGCTCTGCCAATGCCAGGCCACTTCCACCCCAGGAAAAGAAACGATTGGGCTAAAGAGACGTTGCAGGTGGGAGGCAGTCACTGCAGCTGCTCGACACACCAGCGGCGTCGCCACTTCTATAGTCTCCACACTTTAAAAATTAAACCTTTTAAAAATCACCCCATGTACGATGTGTTTAGTTATTTCCCAAATATGCGACGTACCAACCGTTTTATACCTCTGTTAACATGAAAGTATCTTATTTTTCGTCAAAAAAAGTTTTACCTGTACTTTATTTATAAATTATAATATTTTATTTACAATAAACATGAATAAAAACAGTGAGAAAACATGTGTGTTGGTAGCGCCTAGTAAGAAATAGTTCTCGTGCATAATATTATTACAACTGAGTGCGCACGAATTCGGTGCGTTGTCTTTTGGTGTAATATTATAGACCTAGTTAAGCTTAGTTTGCACGAGGCGGAGGAATATCCTGGAAGTAGAACTTTAGCAGGGCTTCAGAAAAGTGTGAAGTAACCATGAATGGATTATAACGGACAAGCAGACAACAAACGACTCTTCGAAGATACTGGGGCCGCGATGGTGTAGTGCTCAGCGATTTTAATCAGTATAATTATTTTACTGAATCTTCAGTTAGTGAGCTGTCATCTACTGGCGAATCAGTGGAACGCACTGAGGTTTCACTGCCATGCCAGTGAAATTCACTAGGAATCAGTTGAAATCGCCGTTTAGTCAGCGAATATTAGCAACTGAAATCATCAGCAGAATTTCACTGATTCAAATGGAACTAAAATTACCAATAGAATTTTACTGATTCAAGTGGGATAGTTCCAACAGATCTGCAGTCAAATTCGCTGGTTGGAGCAGATTTTACACTAATTTTTAATTTTCGTTTTCTTTATCTTTTATTTTTTTCCGATGCATGTAACGAAAATAGTTTTTTTTCTGACATGAGGTAAGCCTGAACATAAAAAAAAAGTCCCTCGATGACAGCCATTTTGTTTGCGTCGGAAAACACGCACTGAATTGTGGGTAATATCTGCGTTATCCGCACGGATAACGTAGAAACAGTTAGAAGCTCTCTGATTGGCTGTTGTTGGTGTCTTGTTTACTCTTGTCATATTTGGCGTGAACTGTGAACACGTGAATTCGCGTTAACTGACTTTCAGCGACTAATTTTTCAGGTTTAGAATGCAGTGCGGAGATAAATAGTTAATATTATTTTTGTATAGTCTATTCGCGGTTTCTTCGAATTTTTTAAATCAAACCTTGTTTACGCGACGTATCACAAGCCGTTTATAATTTTGTTAACATACAAGTACCTTATTTTTCGGTTAAATTAAACTCTTACTTATATTTCATTAAAAAATTAGAATATTTATTTTATAATTAATATGAATAAAAACAGTGAGAAAATAGGAATGTTGGTAAAGCCTGGTAAGAAACAGTTCTTATACAAAATATTATTATACTGAGTGCACACGAATGCGGTGCGGTGTCCCTTTGGTATCGTTTTCTAGACTCGGTTAAGCATTATTTGCATGAGGCGGAGGGATATCCTGAAAAGAGAACTTAAGTATGGCTTCTGAAAAGTGTGAAGTAATCGTGAATGGACTATACGTTGGGGGCAGTGATATTTCGCGAAAAGATTTCGAGACAAGATACAGTCCAAAACACTGTAGGGTCGTCCAGCTTCTTTGATTGGCTAAAAAAAAAAAAAATGTTCTGGTCCGTGTTAACCGTTTGCGCACGAATCACGAAGATTCAGTGTCGGAGTTACTTAGTCCTGAGTGGCTTGGTCAAAGACGGACACGGCACCAGCAGTCAATGGAGGTATAACAACAGCTGAGGCGTGTATATAGTATTGAAGTCTACTGTGTGCTCCGATTTTTACGCGGAAAGTCACTGGCCCTAACTGTACTCAAGAATAGCGGGAATTTAACTGTGTTTTTTTTTCTGTTGTGAGAATGTGTCCTGATGTACTGAGACGTGTTTGTTTTTTTGTTTGCAGGAAGACATGGTGTGTCTGTCGTGCACGGCCACCGGGGAGCGAGTGTGTCTGGCGGCGGAAGGATTCGGCAACCGTCACTGCTACCTCGAGACCATCGCCGACAAGGTAACCACACCCGTTCCCATCTCACTCGCCTCGGCTCCTTCGCAGCTTCACGAGCCGACGTTTCATCTCACGTCAAATCATTTGTAGGCTGTTCGCGGTAAAGTGATGCAATTCTGAGACCCTAGTCACTTTTTCCGTATCAACCATTTTGTATCCTTCCGCTACTTTTTGAAATAAATATTGTCACGTAAGTAATACGCACAGTGTGTATATTCCACCGCACTCAAAAGTTAACATCTTTGACTAAAATAAAATATATTTATTGACTATTATTATAAATGAGAGGGCTTCAAAAAGTGTTTACTTTACCTTTAACAGACTATACAAGCACTTAACCTTTTCAAACCCAAATTAATGTATGGTTTCAGGTGTTGCAAAAAAAAAATTAATTTCTGATATTTTTCTGTACTTGAACTGACATAATACTTGTTTCATCATCACAGCCAATGAGCTGTAAGCTTTGCGTTCGTCGAACCAGTCATAACTTGAACAATAACACGGCCTACGAATCGTTTACCGACAGGGAAGATTATTGGGCACTGAACCTCGCAGTGTACAATCCCGGCCAAATAGTACTTTCATGGGAGATACATACAAGACTGTGGTCTGAATAGATTGAAATAAACTCGCCTCGTAGCCTCATACCACCAAGGCTAACCGGGTTCGATTCCCGGCGGGGTCTCTCCCGGATTTTCGCACGTGGGAATCGTGCCGGACGATGCCGCTGGTTGGCGGGTTTTTTCGGGGATCTCCCGTTTCCCCCCGCCCTTGCATTCCAGCGCCGCTCCATACTCGCCTCATTTCACCCTCATCGACTGCCAAGGCCTCGATATTAATATTAGCCCATACCTCTCCACTCGTATCGAAGAGACGTTTACGGGAATTTTGATCATGGTATACACGCGTAGAACTGTTTTACAAACTAATGAGTAAAACATCGACATCAAGCAGAGATCATAAACTTCAACGAAACCACTAAATAAAAGTATCATGTCATTTATTTATTTATTAAATGTTTTGAGTGCCTCCGAATAGTAACAAGACCTTGTAGAAGAACACGAGGCATTCAGGAACAGGAAAGGAAGGAGCCACGGCTTGTATTAAGGAACCGCCCCAGCATTCGCGTGGAGTGAGGTTGGAAAACCCTGGTAAATTGAAATCAGGATTTTAGTAATTTTTCTTGTTGTTTGTTGTTGTTGTTTGTGATCTTTGTGTCTCAATTTTACACGCATTTCTTTACTCAGTTGAGTAATTCCATTACTCCGTTATCATTAATTTATTTTACAAACAGCTAAATAAAATTGTGAACTTACTGCCTAAAGTTTACATTTTTAATATCATAGTTAAATTTTACATTTAATCGAACGTAGAAGTCTCGGGAAACTTTAACAGCAGATATACTGGCTGCTAAAATCAGAAGAATCTTTCGCTTTCAGTTTACCGTGAACGGCCTATACGTAGAGACCGGTAAAATTCGAGTTATTGTTTACGGACATTCTGAACTCCAAGTTATTGTGCGATTTACCAACTTCACCCATTGGGCAAAAAAAAATGCGTGACACACCTCGGACAACTCTTGGAGCCAATAATATAAATGCAGCGGTGGAGTGGCCCATCTCTTTCGAGGAGGTCAAACAGATACGTGACGTTGATTACAATGCAACGGCCAATCAAACTAAAGGTTGTTCACGATAAAGTAAGCACTTTTGAAATCAACCTTCGAAAAAAAAGTCACTGCCCCTTGTCTGCATATATTTTAACGGGCGCACTGAGTGACATGCGCCCAGTAAAGTAGGTAAAAATGAATGGGAAGCAGTTCCATATCTTAACGTAGAATAAAAGTGTTAGGTAACCGTTTGTGATAACTTAAATTATATCTTTCGCTTTATGTTTTTTTAATGCATCAAAGTGTAAAAATGAGCGTATTTGTGAAATATTTACTTTCCTAATAATTTCGCAGTTTCTATTGACCGTCGCATAAATAAAGTGATGAGTCTCATGGCAATGTTAATTTTACATAAGGCGGAAGAATACGCAACGTTCATGCAGGTACATCTTAAGTAGGGCTTTCAGGAGTGCTCATTTCACCGTGAACAGCCTATACGGATTGTGATTACTTGTTTGTAAGGCAGAAGAGTCTATCATGTCACCGAAAGATGACGCGAATTTCGCACGTCCCTACCTATAAAAAATTTAGATCAGAATCATGGGTACTGTGGACCTTGTGTTGCGGAGTACGTGTAGTGGAGGTTGCCGGGGGCCAGCGGGGGATTTCTCGTGGTACTCCCGTGTCTCGTTGCCTCGCCGTCGAAAGCCTTCACCTCGGAGGCTGGAAGTGAAGCTTCGTTCACAATTGAAAGCATAACAGTAACCACAAGAGCATGGGCCGTGTGCACAAGAACTGGCCGGACCGCCATGTTTTCGAACCTATTGATTCACAACTACGCATAACACATCGTGCGCATGGGAGGTTCTCAACATAATACACAAAGGAAATGGTTTTATTCCATTTCTTGCGCAGGAGCATTGCACAGCAAACAATCAGAGCAGAGTATAAAATTTTCAACGAAGTTTTTTAAATTTAAAATGGAATAACAGTTATGCTGCAGAAACGAAGAATTGTCGCAATATATAAACTTAGAGGAAAGAAGAGGTGGTAAAAATTATATAAAAAAAACGAAAGTGCAAAATATTTTTAATCATTGGCAATTTTCAACACGATAGCAAAATCTGTTACGAAAATCCATTTTTTTTACCAACACTGTCAAACGACACCACGCCCGTCGGGAAATTTCATTGGCTCAGGAAAATTTTCGCGTTTTAACCGAACTCTAAGTTAGACTCCACGATCCTATGTATTTTCGAGCTTGAGCTTTCTGTTCATTGGCCACTATCTCCGTATGTAGCCAGTTTGACCTCAGAACAGGTAGCAAGGAATTCACTGCTAGTTTTCTTACAAATCTGTCATTGGATCGGAGCTCACATGGGCGTATATATATATATTAAAAAAAAAACATTATTCGTCCACACAAGCAGGTATCCTTTGGCTATTAGCCGGGTGCCTATGTGAGGCTGCATTCTATATTTGACTGGGCCTATCAGAATTAAGTTACTCCGGCACTGAGCTTCCGTGATTGACTGGCAGACACCTCAGACGCGAGAGGGTTCAAATCATCCAACCACTAAATTGTTTCTCAACTAACGTGTTTTTCAGTACAACTAGCCGTGGAATCTTTTCGCGAAAAACTGGTGACCCTACTCTTTACATAAGTGCTCAATTGCGAATCTATCTCGCTCAAGAATTATACTGTTATGTTGTATACTATGTGCTTATAGGTTGTTCACAGTAAAGTGAGCACTTTCGAGGCCCCAGTTACTTTTTTCTTTCAGCCATTTTGTTTATCCTTTAACCACCTTTTAAAATCAATATTGCCATGTTAATGAACATGGTGTGTGCATTCCACCACACTCGGCAGTTAACGTCTAAGTCTAAAATAAAATATACAAGTGATTCTGAAATCATGGGACAAACATTGAGGGGTGGTAGAGCTCACTAAAACAAACAATTATTGTATAGGAATATATGGGAGGAAGTGACGCGTTGAGGCACAAACACAAAAACATAACACATCAACGGGAACATAAAATGTTCATTAGCAGCATACTTAACGAGTGATTACGTACAGAAAATGTTAAAACAGTTGCTGGAAATGCATCCACCAACAGTCACGCATGCTTGGCGACCTCTACATATGGCGTGATTGACTGACAATGGTGGCGTGCGTGAAACATCCGGCGTATTTGAATCTGTTCACCAATCACTCCACCGACGCTACCAAGCTTGCATTACTGTCGGTGGTAGCAATTTTGAGCAATTATTATAAACATTGCTGTAAAAAGGCATTTAGCGGCGACGTTGTAAATAAACAATGTGTTGCATTTCATGTGTTATTTTTGTGTTTGTGCCTCAACGCGTCACTCCCGCCCATATATTCCTATACAATAATTGTTGGTTTTAGTGAGCTCTACCACCCCTCAATGTTTGTCCCATGATTTTAGAATCATCCTGTATTTATTGACTATGTTATTCCAAGTGAGTGGGCTTTCGAAAGTGGTCAACTCTTGATTGTGAGCTCGGCTTAAGGAAGGAAGTGTGTGAGGGGTTGGGGGTGTGTTGCAGAACATCCCGCCGGACCTGTCGCAGTGCGTGTTCGTGATCGAGCAGGCTCTGTCGGTACGCGCGCTGCAAGAACTCGTCACGGCGGCCGGCTCGGAGACGGTGAGTATGGCTATACCCTCGAACCTTCTTCCCCGTCCACATACTTAGGGCCAGTGACTTTTCACGTAAAAATCGGAGCACACAGTAGACTTCAATACTATATACACACCTCAGTTGTTACTATACCTCCATTGGCTGCTGGTGTCGTGTCCGCCTTTGACCAAGCCACTCAGGACTAAGTAACTCCCGACACTGAACCTTCGTGATTCGTGCGCAAACGGTTAATACGGCCAGAAATTTTTTTTAGCCAATCAAAGAAGCTGGACGACCCTACAGTGCTTTGGACTATATCTTGTCTCGAAATCTTTTCACGAAAATCACTGCCCCTACACATACTTATTATTATTTTTTTTTTTTACAAATCTCTGTAATCAAACCGTGCTACATATAAATGGCCGCTAATTCTGCGAGGCCGCGGTGATGTGGTGATCAATCTACTCGCCTCCCACCGAGTTCGATTCCCGAACCGGATCACTGCCCTGATTTTCGCACGTGGGAATCGTGCCGGACGATGCCGGCTGGTCGGCAGGTTTTCTCGGGGATCTCCCGTTTCCCCCTTACGCTGTTCCGTGCCCACCTCACTTCAGCCTCATCGGCCGCCCAAATCTCTCCACTCTCTCCTTTTTCTACTGACGGCGTCGAGGTGACTAATTTAGCGGAACACTCGTCAGCGTTGCAAACCGGTAGAAACAACGGCGTTTAAGATGCCACGTCGTTAGCAATGGATGCTTTTTTTTTTTTTTTTTTTTTTTTTTTTTTTTGATTATGGGGAGATAAATTTGTAACTTGTAATTATGGTATGGACATTCACTTCAGGTGAAGATAACTGAATACTGGCCCATCCTAGGCAGATAAAAAGCAATATTACAGTTTCTTGGTTAGAATGATCGTTTACCACCGCCATGAATGTTCTTCTGCACTGCTGACTGCCTAGACTTCCCCCTTCCCCCACCTCCCGCACAGCAGTCGCACCAAGCAGGAAGTGTACCCTCCAATCCAGACGCCAAAACACCACTCGTCAGTGACTGATCAGCACGCTCATTATATAAAGAAACTCTCGTCAGCAGACTGATGTAGATACACCAACTACACTGGTTGACCATAGTTTTAACCAGGGCTGGTAACAGTATAACACGATTTTTTTTTTCACAAGCGCCACACGGTGAAATGACCGGAGAATAAGAGCGAGGCCGGACCCTGACTTGCAGCAAGGGCTGACGATGAACAAGCTGGGTCGTCGATGAGCAGCGACTCGTAGAGACTCATCGACACACTACACGCGACTTTAACAATCCACTTGCAGACAACACCACAACACGTTCTACAGACATCTCGCCACCACAAGCCAGTCGGGAGACTGGTGGGGAGCTTCACTCCCTCGCCGGTAACACCTACACATACATTTTTTAAAATAGCAACGGTAGTTAACAGCTATAAATACGGGCCCGGAGCCCAGCTAAAACATATACACAGCAGCCCACCGCCGGCTCAATGATTTGACCCAAGTCTGTCGGGCTGCAATTTTGTTGCAAACCCACAAAACGAGTTTCCTGGTCTCGCGACAGCACGGCCTTTTGGGAGCATATGAGAGATCGGCGGCGAGTTTCATCAGCCGAAGATTAAAAAAAAGGATTTCGGCCATTGTTTCAAAAACCTTAAAACCAAAATTTTCATACAGAAAATAAAATTGTTAATAATATTTCCATGATTAAGACAAACATGTGACTATCATTGATGTTTACGCAATGTTACAGCTGGCAAATGATGTATAATAAACATTTTTGTAATATACTATCTTAAAAAGGAACTATAAATCCCTAAAATATCCCTTTTTAAAATTAAAAATCCCTAAAACCCCAGATTACACTCAAAATCCACAGACATAAGGACAAATTCCCAGAGTTCGAAACACTGCTTTGTATCTACACTATAAAAGTCAACATTAGTTTGCCGTACGTACGTATTTGGTAGGTATACCCCAAATTCCGTAGGTGTATCCTCCAGTAC
>NQII01002824.1:72985-131727 GCA_002778355.1 Clitarchus hookeri | reverse complement strand
TCCCAACAGAATCCGAAACTACTCAAACCTATGGAACGGTATCGTGTATCTCATTCATACACTGTTTGACGAATCTGGACCAAATTTTCCAGGGATGCATTTCAGTAGCCAGTTTAAATACCATCCATGCAAAAATGGGCTCCGCCCCCCTCCCCAATTGGGTCCAAAACCCATAAAACGGTATCGCGTATCTAATTTTTACTGATCGGAACCAAATCTGGCAACTCTGCACTTAGGTTCTCAACTTAAACTACTGCGTACGCCAAAAATGGGCTTTAACGCCCAATTGGGCCCGAAGCCCCTAAAAACAGGTTCGTGAAACTCCGGACCCGTATTGGGTCTAACAGGGACATGTATCTCTTATTGCAGTATTATATCCGGACAACATCAGGTAGATCTGCTAGTTTACTATAGAGGGACTTGCCACCAGTAAATACCAAGCATCAACGACGACGTATCGTAAATTAATTTAAGGACAGAGTAAACAATTACACTTCCAATAACGTACATTATATTAAATACCTAAACATTATCACCCATAGAGTACGATAGTTTTAAAATAATTATTCTATTTGCCTACCGTTACCATAAGGTAATAAAACCGAGTTTATGGGCGGCTCTTGCACTTTTTATGTAATATAATGTTTATGGTATTGGTAGGTTCTATCGTGAGAAATATTTCGAATTACGAAAAGAGTGTCCCATTGTTTGTTGTCGTTGATAATTCACGAAATTCAAACGGAGCCCACAGATTTTTTTAGTTCCGCTATATTATTTTCAAATTTGTTTCTATAATTTGCTGTTTAGTTTCTTACAAACACATGACCAGAATAACAGCGAACGATACGACGACGGTGAGTCTATCTAGTGTGTAATGTCAGTACTATTTGTTTCCGCTTGCATCTGTACCGCCTTGAATTCTGGTTGGCTGGAGTCAAAGTGACGAACTTTTACCGCCATCCGTTATTTTTCGAATGTAACTTGAGCCGTTTATAAACATGTGCTCACTAGTACAGTAAATAATAAAGTTTTTTAATTATATACTGTAACGCATTATGGTATAAACGCAGCCGGACCTTACGCTCATTTCAGTATCAAAACCGTAAGTATTTTTGCGTGTATGTTTCCGTCATGCCATCGACATTTAAATCTATTAAAAATGGCGATATATTTTTTTTGTGTCGTGTGTGTAAAGGCCTTCAGCCAATAGAATCGCAGAAGGAAAGAAAATCAAATATTTTAATAGACAAAAAAAATTTTGTTTCAGTTTTTCACGTTTAAAAAGCATGTATAAAATATGTTATTTAAGCCCTCTTTTCACAATAGCGCGACGCGACGCAATGCTATGCAACGTGACGTCACACCGAACCAGCCAATCGTAGTTCATATCGCTCGCGTTGACGACGGTTGACCAGACAGCAGTGCACTGCACACCAACAGTGACGTCACGGTCACTTGGGTTAAAGAAATTCCGGAATAGCAATGGTACTGCACTTCACTGCAGGCTATCGGCTCATTGTAGCATGTCCCATCTGTTAGGTTTTGAAAATCTTGTCACACTACATCACACTGCTGGAAAGGAAATTTAATACATTTTCTTATTTTGCATGATAATGGTTTCCTGTTTCAAAGATATGGCTCAAGTAATTTAAATAGTACATATCCATTTTGTTCACTGCCGGTGGAAGGGTCACCATGGATGAATGCGCCTGACACACTGACAAGCAAGATTGTCATTTCAGCCAGACAGAAAAATGAATATATGCAGTTATGAAACAATATTTCCAACTTTTGTGGGGGCATGCTTCTAGGTGGCCAATTTGTCTAGGAGGGGGGGGGGGGTGGTAAATGCATACCTTTAGGCATCCCTCTTCAGACATTTTTGCTTCTCATATAAATATAATTTTGGTGCGGTCAAAACTTTAATTACATGCTGCATAAAATATAGGCCTATAGAAATGTCAATCAATAACCCAGAAGCAAAGATGTATACACCTAAGTATTAGAAAAACACAACAATTCCTTAGAGATTGTATACAATATAGTAATGCAGCTCGGTAAACAAAAACAGTCTGTATGCGCATATACTCTCATTCTGGTACCCTGCTCAAAATTTAGGAAGGGGCAATATATATTCTGCACCATCAATTGTTACAACATTGATATATGATCTGAATGCAAATTAGAAATTAATTGACGATACCTTCAGAAAATTCAGATAGCATGGAGGTGTCTGAAACCGTGACTCGTCTAAAAATTCCTGCCTGGGAAAATCCCTAGTAATTATACAGTGGTTCGTTATTTAAATGGGGTCAGTAAATATTATAGGTACCCTACTGAGCCAACTGTCTGCCAGTGACTAAATAAAATTATCAAATGATAGTAAATAATCTCTGGTCATAAACCATGGAAAAAAATCTGGCCACAAATCAGTTAAAGTTCCCACATCTGTGTCGGCTGGAATGAATAGACAGCCATATGGCTACAAACTGCGTTTTCTTAATATATCAAATGCACTATGAAGTTTTTGTAGTGTCCCAGCATGCCGTATGACAATAAACATTTCTTTAGCATGAACTTTGATCAAGTACAACGTAGTGTATCTATATATTTCCCTGTTGTTCAACCCATACCATTATGTTTATCTTATTAATTCCTTCTTACATTGGCGTGTAAGTCAGCGAATGCAGCCAAAGCATTTGTTATTGTGTACTTGAATTCCCTGATGAACGTCGTCCACGTGTTGTAGCAGTATCGTCGTAAAGAACCACCGAATAATGACTGTGTAGATATGTAAGGTAAAGACCAAACCTTCCTTTCCCATTTCTGATGTATTTTTTGTTGTCATTTTGGTTGTTTCATCTCTGTGGTTGTGCTCCANAATAATGACTGTGTAGATATGTAAGGTAAAGACCAAACCTTCCTTTCCCATTTCTGATGTATTTTTTGTTGTCATTTGGTTGTTTCATCTCTGTGGTTGTGCTCCATGTTGCAGGCCTTACCTCCCCACACTGTGCTGTACTTTATGTGTGTTGTGTCAGAGAGAAAACATGTACATCTCTGCCAAAAAAGTTTTCTAGCTGCAGGGCACTTTTGGAAACGCCATTCTTTTACACCATACAACTGTTACTTCATCCAAGCCCTGAAATAAACCAATTATGTATTTTATTGTTGTGGTGTTAAATCGTTAATAAAATTATTATTATTATGAATGTACTCTATTGTAGAGTTATCTTGTATATCACAGAATAATCAGCATTCAGTGGACTCTCAGTATCTCGTGACCAAATGGAGGAAATTCTGCCTGAGTTATGATTTGTCCATGATACTGAGGGGTGATAAGGCCGGATAGGCCATTTAGTCATTTGACCAAGGAAATCAGATGGCTACTGTTTATACATGTAGGAAATGTGGCAATGCAGCAAGTGAAATAATGTAAAACAATGTTGCAAGACTTGAGCTTTTCAATCAACTATGTTAACTAAGTGCATTGTGTAATGCAGTACTGTTAAAAAATGTAGGCCTACATGTATACATTATAATAAGTTAGACTAAATTTTCATGGGTTCTGTAGGCAGAATTATGAGGTTCACATGCTAAAAACATTAAAATAATAAATTTCTAGACGCTAAAATTTTTTTTAGAGCTATTCGAAGTTCGAGATATTGAAGTTCATTTTATGACTTTAAGAGCATTTATACACTAAAATAAAATCAAGATTAATAGTTGTCAACGGATATGTAGATAATTCCACAAACAAATTTAGTAAGTACTGACAAATAAAATAAGACAAATTAAACAAGATAATGAGTAATAAAATTAATGAAAATATATGTACTTACATGTAAAATATTCTAGATTGCACAAAAAAATACAACAGAGAGAAATACACAGATGAAGACGGATGTATGTGAATGCACAAAAAACTTGGTGATGAATGAAGACAACACTGACCTATTACAACTTGTGCGCTCCTGATCTTCAGTGGATTGAATTTCTGAGGTTATCTGAAAGAATGTTCTAGTCAATGCTCTAGCCTCTCTCAGGGTGCTGGGAACCTTACAGACCGGGTCAGCGAGACTACTTAACCTGTGCCGGGCCTCCGAGTTGACAGTTTTGAGAGTTGAGACGTTGGAGGAGTGTGCGACTTTAAGCAACACGTGTGCAAAGATTGTGAAGACAATGAGCCAGCAATGCTAAGAGTGGCGGCAAGAGTGGACAGCGGGAGTGAAGTCTGCCGACTGCGAGCATCGGTGCAGCGGAGAGTGAGACTGACGGGCGGGACTACTGAACTGGACGCGTGAGTGTAAGACGTTTGGAATGATGGCAACAGACAGACTGAATATGAGTAAATGATTAATGTGAATTAAGTGACTACAACCAGTGTGGAGACACTGAGAAGGACTTTAATTAGAATTGAGATAGACATGAAATATTGCACTCACTGAGAATAACAAGAGTAATAGTGGAGATAAATAGTTTAATGTTGTAAATAACAGCTGTGTAAATATATTAAAAAGTCATATTCTGCCCTTTCATTTTTATTAGGACCTTCAACCCTCACGAACTCGAATACGCACCCTTGGCATCTTGCAACAGTATTATTTACATATGTTTTGTCAACTGTTCATCTTGGCTTGATTTTGGAATATATGTGTTTTTTATGTAATATTCTGTGTTCTGCAGAATACAATGTAATTGACAGATGATAGGATCATAGCAGTTGGCATGCAGGCGACTGTGGGGAAATTCTCACCTCTGGAGTGCCCGTAGTACATTCCAAACTGTAATGTCTTTTGCTAATCAGGGTTCCTTCTCCCCTCAGAACTCCATGTCTCTTCTGGCCCAGAGTAACAGCAAAACAACATCTCCAGTTAGGAGGAGCATGCCTTCAGGAACCCACCCCAGCAGGGGGCAAGCCATACGTCTTATGAAATTTTTGTTTCTAAAAAAATGTTTGGGTGCCTATTTACTCTCATTCTGGTGCAGTTAACTAAACTTAGTGTGGGGCAATTTGTACTATGCCCCTCTAGTTGTTACACCCCTGGCCCAGAGACTGTTTTGGCTGGCGGAGTTAGTCTAGAGAGGTAGTCGTAAGCCTCACCTGTTGTTCCTGCAATCGTCCACAGAGTTCAGGCAGGACTAGCACAGTTCCACAAACCACTGGCCTTCCTCTCTGAGACATCCAACTTGTCCATTCACTGCCCAGCCATCGCCCGGGGCAGATTACCAGGAGATATTTTACAAGTTGGCTCTGTTGCAAAGCACGTAGGCTACCCGGGCCAAAGTGAGGATGACTGTATCTATGGACTGCTGACAGAACTTCTTGTTAGCCCTATCGCCCGTGTTGCTACCCATTTATCATCCCACGGACAACTCTCTAAGGTAGAGCTCGCTAGCAACATTTTACTAGGCGGTGTCTCAATTTAAAGAATACTCTTTTGAGAGAGCACTCTTTCGCGCAACCTGGCAAGAGCATTACAGTGCACTCTCTTGCCCTCTCGCTCTGTGAAATTGAGACAACCACTCTCTCTGACGTCACACAGACAGCTGATGCCAAAAGGCAGGAAATCATGATCATGGCCATGCTATTGGAAGTACGTACTTGAAATATGTTCAAAAAGTTTCATAAATAATTACAGGACATACTATCGGAATAACTGTTG
Organism: Clitarchus hookeri; assembly: GCA_002778355.1. NCBI lineage: Eukaryota > Metazoa > Arthropoda > Insecta > Phasmatodea > Phasmatidae > Clitarchus > Clitarchus hookeri. Next base: position 126,061 of record NQII01002824.1, on the reverse strand, counting down.
GGGCATAAAATACTATTATTTTTTTATACATTTACGTTATGTTACAGCAGTGCACACTACGCGAAAGTGACAAATAATAGCATGGTAAACAAATATGGTGCATGGTAGGAGAGTATGAGAGAGCGCCAGCAAATGTGCAACATCGTGCTCTCTTCTCTCACTTTATTGTGCGCTCTCCAACGATTTGAGATGACCAGAAAGCATTCTCTGTGATGTGTTCGCAAGAGCGAGAGCACGAGAGAGTGTTGCCGGGGACAAGTGAGATACTGCCTTAGATGCATAATTTATTCTGGTTCACTTTTGACTTAATATCAAAGTGATTTTTTATGATAAATGCATTCATTCAGTTATATGTAAATGCTAATAGAACTGTTTTTTAGTATACGAAATCAGTCTTTCCATAACGAAGCACAACTGAAAAGAATAAATTGAATGATTAAAATAAAAAGGAATACATACATTAAGAGACCACACAATTGTACATAAACTACCAGGATAAAGTATGAAATAAAGGATATTCACTAATTTTCTTTAATAAATCATAAATATTACACAAAATGTTTATTAACTTATTATCAAGTTAGCCCTTTCACTCACAGCATCCTATTTTAGTCTGGATGCATTTTTATCTTGAATCGTCAGCTAATTCTGTCATCAGTAAATGTGAGAGGGGATCAGGAAGGTCAAAAAAGGAAGAGACATCGTTGGTAATGCACTACGTAAACTGCTTGTTGCGTGTTGGGTCATGTTCTGTGCTTTGCATACAATTTAAAGTAAACAAATATAACCATCAAACAGGCGGCCTTCAGGGCCTCCCCGCATTGCAGGGTTCGTGGGGGGTGTAATATTACACCTCCGATAGTGCTGATAGGCCTGGGTGGGACATGTAGGTTGCTCCACGTTGGTTGGCAAAGTTAGACTACGGAGAGAGCAAGTCCGCATTCCACCGACCAGCGTTCCCTGAGTCCGTCATGTGACAATTGACTGCAGGTGCAAAACACACGTCACACCCACCGTAGCTGACCTACCTGCTGTTTCCGAGATGAATTCCAGCTCCCTACAGTAGTGACCGCTGGTGAATAATGTTGTGTTGGCAACGCTGTTCACCAAATAGCTAAGCTGGGTCACGACCGTATTACCTGACACGGTGTAGTTGTTGGAACAACCTGATAGCTAAACCATACCGTATCCCTCTGTCACATGACGCGTGAGAGTATCTTCACTCTGAGAAAACGTTCAGCCAGGGCATATGTGGACGTTAGGTAAAGTGAGGAGATGAAAAAAAACATCTTGGCCATGTGTCTTCTGTTGTATTGACTTGAATGTCGTTTGACTAGTATACTATACGTGATGAATTGGGAGTAATGAACAGAAACAGATTTAAAAAAAAAATTATTTTCTGTAACATTTGATGTCAAGGATTACTTAAACCTTACACTGAACGGTTTTTCACTGCGTTTTGGGAAGTTGTAAATGTGTTTGTAGATTTGTGATAATGCAACCAACATTTTTAAGTAGACAGTGGTTAAGTCTTAGCCAATAAATTTCTGGTGTTTTTTACTTATTATTTATGGAATCTTTTAGTTTCATTTAGTTGTCACTACCTTAAACTCAGTAAAATTTCCAAAGCCAAAAAAAAATGTTAAAAAAATTATTTTTTTTGCATAGTTTTAATTTTGTATTCTTTATATCACATTTTATTTGTTTTCAGTTAAAAGCTTGGTTATAAAATATATTTTGTTTCCCTTTTCCTTAGCAACTTTTGGTTCAATCAAGTGCATTATTTTCTTTTGCAGGAGCAGGAATCTCTAGTAAGTATACTTCACAGTGAGTTACAGTTCTCACTTTTCAGCTGCTCACAGTTTTAACACTCTGCTTTTTTTTTTTTTACTTTACTATTTATAGCTTTGCCATGTTTCATTGACACAAATGATTTATTTTCTACATTCTGCCAATTCTTTCTCTTTCTTTCTCTCTCTTTTTCTCTCTGGCATTTTCCCCTCCAGCAGTAACCGTGTTACGTCCACTGTAATTGTTTGTGTTTGTGCTATCCTCTGTGTTATTTGTGTGTGCTTGTGAGTTTTATGTTTCTTGTAGAGCACTTGTACTGCATTTCTCAGTTCCTGTATCGTGACCCCCTAACAAAGTGTTGAAGTTGTGTTTCCATTAACCACCAAACTCACAGAAGTAGATTTCAGTTACAGTTCATAATCAGGTGAATTTCATGCGCAAAGAAATTTTAAAAAGACCTTCTAACAAAAAATTATTATAACTTCTACATAAAATTCGGTAAACAATTTTACATCTTTTAAACCACAAAAATCGGCTTGGTTAAAGTTGTTAAAATGTTAATATTTCTAGTGTTTTAATAGTTTAGAACTAACAGTACTTAGATGTAGGTTTTTAGCACATTACAATATCCTGTAACATAGAATTGAGATTCATTTTGAAATAATATTCTAAAAACTCTACCTTTGACAGCTGATTGGTTGCGGTACGTGTCGTTTTGTCAGGAACTGCTTTGGGTTGCTTGTCTTTCGCATATCAGCTACTTCTCTGTGCAGTAGTCATCACTAGATGCCTTAACTCTCATGCAAGAAAGAAATTCCCGTGGTTTCATTTCATTTGAATAATCTGTTGTTAGCATAAATTTCACCAGATATTTATAAACGACAAAATAATGTGTGAGTCAAAAATTGCTTAAGCTATCATGTGGGCTAATGGTTTATGACTCAACCGTATGTAAAAAAAAAAACCAACATTGGACCACAAGCTTGGAAGGAAAAAGGTCGTACAGTGTAGCGTTGTTCACGTCTGGGTTATCAAATCCTTCGGCAGAAATAGAGTATGTATTTTACTCAGTTTTGTATGTCTGTACTCCATGTCTGGAAAACTTATGAAAGTCACAAAAAATCATGCAGAAGTTACTGGCTGTTCAGTGGAAAAGAAGAATAAAGGGTGAGAGTTACATAAAGAAGACACTGAACAAGTACATAAGTATAGTTTATTTATGCTTAACTTGTAAGTTGGCTGCAAACACACATTGTGTGTATGCCTCCTACAATAATACTCCATCCACCTAACTTACCCGCAGATTTGAGTATTGATCAATGGCACTGAAATAACCAGCATTGTGAGCTGTCAGTGTTCTAGGAAGTCCCATGGGAGGATACCAGTTCAAATCGAAACAGCGCTTATATTGTTTTTCTCCTTTAAAATATTTTTTCGACAAAATTCAACTGCTTATATACTGATATCAGAAAGTTGATAAGACTCATGTGTATGTGAACTCATGATGCCTAATGCTGTCTTCATTTACAATGCGCGCATCCAGATACATCCATGTGGTACTTTGCGGGGCGCTACCACGGGCTCCATGCTGGTGCAAGAGAGCAGGGGCGGCTTAAGGTCCGGATGAATGGGACAGCCGCCTGGGGCTCCGGCTTGTAAGAAGGCGCCAAACAGACATCAATAATGTTTTAATTTCTTTTAAATGTACTTTATCAAATATAAGATTTTCTTTTAACTTGGAAATGTTGGGCGTATGGGGTACACAGTTTAACATAAAAAGCATAATTTTAATCATTTGTATCATGATCATTTTATTCTAGCTGTGAGTCATCTATTCTTCTATTTACCTCAACTCCCCCATGCACTCACCCAATGCAGCATCTCCTTCCTGCCTTGGCCTGCAGGCACCAGGTGAATTTTTGTTTTCTTGTATATAATTTAAAAATATTTTCTATACAAAATCTAAAAAATAAAACAAGTGTAAAACTATAAATCCAATACAACATTTTGCTATTTGGCAAAAAGAGCACAGGATATTTCAAAAAAATTCATCCGATTTTAAAATGCTGTATCTTTAAGCCAAGAGACATAGAACCGTGCAGTAAAGAGTGAATTACACGTCTAACAATAAAGTTTTGCTTACAAGTATCACAAACGCTCAATATGCCGCAGACTCGGTGCTCGGTTGAGCCATGCTGGGGAGCCACGTCAGCAAGCATGTCTGTTCACTGCTAAGAGAGGATCAAAATGTTTCACTTGGCGGCCCCTAGGTGCCACCTGGGTACATAGACTGCGAGTAGCCAGCAGGCGAGTCCCCTTTAGTATGTGTCAGGACGACAACCCCACAAAACAGAAAGACCTTTTGCATTCTCCCGTTCAACACTTGCAAGTCTGTGGCAGTTGTGCAGAGTGATTTTTGGCGAGAGCACAGCACCGTACCCCCTACTGCTCAGAGCATTCTACATTGGAGCGAGCAGTTTTGACAAACAGGTAGTTTGTGTAAGGTGAAATCAACAGATAGCCCCTGTGTTTCTGACAAAGACGTTGGGCAGCACACATCCGGAGGAGTTTTGTAAGAAGTCCACAAAAGTCTACCCATCGTGCCAGCCGAGAGCTAGCTTGTACGCATCCTGCCCCAAGGTGATAAAACAATGACGTGCAGCATTTTGCGGTCATTCTCGAAAAGGAAATGGAAGATGGCACTTTTCTTTTATGCTTGGTGTTCATTGACGAGGCCGTGCTTCATCTCAGTGGTACGGTGAACCACCACAACGCACAGGTATGGGGATCAGAGCAGCAACGTGCCGTAGTTGCCCATGAGAGAGACTCCCTTAAAGTGAATGTGTTCTGCCCTATTTCCTGAGAAAAGTTTTAAGGTTTACAGTCCGTTATTTTATCTTGACAACACTACAGCAGTGGCTGCAGTAACATAAGACATGCTAGCGAATGTGTGGAACGAGTTTGACTGATGCATACCATGCATATACAAGGGGGCATATTGAGCAATTGTGTTAATTGTAAGCAAAAGTTTATTGTCAGACATGTATTTCATTCTGTACCACATGGTTCTCTGTTCCTTAGTTTAAAAGATATAGCCTTTTGAAATGGGATGAATATTTTTTAAACATCCTGTATATTAATTTTATACCTTGTGTTAAATTAAAATGAAGCAACTCCAGGAACATCCCAGCACTTACTTGTATCTGTAAAATTCCTATGGTCACTGATCCTGGTGAAAAGTAAGAAGTTAGGGGAGCGTCAGAAAGCAATCCTCATCAGCCTGCCTGGGTGGAAAATTTGCCTTGGACTGCCTCTGCAAGGGAGTCACGGGGCAACGAAAGAAGCATGTCAACGACGCACACGGCAGCCAGTCATTAGGGCGCATTTGAACTGCAGGGTCCGCTTGGCTCCTGTGATTTCATGACAGCCAGTCTAGGTGTCTGTGTTCCTATCGATGGGTCGAGGTGTTGTGTGGCATGATGTATGATGCAGGGTAGTCCGTGGGGACACAGGCCTGCAATACAAGTTTAACGATAAAAGCCAAGTCATAAAAAGCAGTAAGTGAATTCTAAATCTCAGGCAAACCAAGTGTTGAAATTCAAAGAAATTGGTTCATGACATCATTACGATCCCAGAAAAATTTTTATTTGTATTAAACTTTTGTTTTTAGCTAAATTTTTTAAACCCTATCAACTCAAGATTTATTGGAAAGGTTACAGTTATGTTTTGGTATTTTGATATGTATCAATTTACAAAAATAAGAAAGTATTCTCAAAACGTAGAAAAAATGTATTGAAACTTCAATGCCCTAGAGTGACAATTTGGCAGACAACAGACTGTACTCCACGAAACTTTTAAACCTGCCATTAGAGTTGTAGGAAAGCTTTGAACTTGCAATACTGGTGCTTGGCAAGTTCATTATTCTCTACTTCAAAATCATTTCGTTTGTGTCGTTAAGCTTCTGCAGATTTTGTGTAGCCTTAAAAAAATTCACAAGAAGAGTTTCAAGCACTTGTGATCTGTGTATGTCTCTTAAAGTTTTTTAAATGTCCATCAATGAGTGTTTGAAGAAGTATGCCCACTGTATTAATTTCAGAGGGTTCATATTTTGTTATAACGTGTACTGATGGGTGAAAACACGTGCTGGTTTCTTCAGTGAATAATATTTTGTCGTGATAGATTGCATGTAGTCAATTTACAATAAAGATTGGCCCCGAAAAATTGATTCTTGCCCTCATATAAGATGTGTAGCGTACATGTTAAGGGAATGTTGTAAAAGAAACACAGTAATGGTACCTTGAGCGTAGGAATAGCGTAACTGTTAACGTAGGCAGAAGTAGTCTACCATTGGGTTGTTCTTCATACGAGGGTTATTCGGAAAGTAAGGTCCGATTTCTTATAAAACATAAACACAACAGATTTTCTCAAAAAAAAAAAAACTTTTTTTATTTAATTCCTTACATGTTTCTCTATTTTTCTACGTAGTTTCCAACATTTGTCATAACGTTCTACAAGCTTTTGTATGCCTAAGCCATAGACGTCTGCCGCCTGTGAGGATAACCAGTCTGCAACTGTCCACATTCGGAAATTCCAATGCTAAAGTTGAAATTGTGAATCGCCGGTCTTCACGTATCTTTTCGTCCACGGCTTTGACAGAATCTTCTGTGATCACTGATGGTCGGCCTGATCGTGGTTCATCACATGGACATTTTCCCATCCGTCCTTGAAAGCTCTCACCCAACTAAGGAATTTGCTCTCACTCGTCACATTGGGGCCATACACTTGACTTATCTGTCGATGAAGCTGCTAAAACGTTCCTTGCTGTCAAAAACCGAATCACTGACCGTATTTCACAGTCGGCGGGCTGATCAATTGTTTTAAACATTTTGAGCTGACACTGTAAACAGCACACTGCAACAATACCAATGCAAATGGCGTCATTTGACGAGCAAGGCATGCCAGGAGTCGGTGCACATGCGCATTACAATGTTCGCGCGACATTTGATTAGCTACGGCGATTCGGACCTTACTTTCCGAATAACCCTCGTATATCACACTGACATGCATGACACATCTTGCAGTGCTGTAGAGTTGTTTGAACCCCGAGTGATTGACACTTTGAAGGGTTCATGATTGCAAAGTAATTATTTTATAACCAGTATCTAACACTTTCAGCAACTCACATTTAACAGGTAGAATTGCTGGGCTCTGTATAAAGTTATGCAACGCTCTACTTGGTATTACGTTAAGGTGGTAGTGTCTGGACTTTATTATGAGTAGCAGGTGTGAAGCTTGTGTATTTTGGCGTTACATATTGGAATCCATTTGCAAATTTGTAGTTCTAATTCATCGTATTCATAAAACCAAGAAGTTTGGGTTCTTTAATTTCTTCTTAATGTTATCTTGTTACAGTTCTTAGTGAGTTATTTTCAAATTACCTTTATTACCTTGATAATGTCAATTTTTTGTAATTTATTTATTTTTGTCAGTGTTTACTGAAAACTTCTTTGAAAGTTTTGTAATTCCTTTACTATCCACACAATTTTCCCATTTGTTTCAAATTACAAAATTTGTTATTTGGTTGCCAACACCGACAGTGCACAAGGTCACGCCAAATTTCAAGTGGTTGGCCTCACTGCCTTTCCTTGACTTGCAGTATTTATGTAGCTTCAGTGTTGCCAATTTGTGTGGAAGCGAGGGTCTTGCATTTGCCTGTTTACTTTTTATTCATTCTTGTACTACTGCACTCACATGCGCACTAACACGATTTTTACTGAAATGGGCAAGGGGTACAGTATATCATTATTATTTCCACAGCATGCCTAGTTTAAACCAGTGCACTCTGATAACATGAGAAACAGTTTGAAGAATTAGTTGTCTCTTTACTGTAAATTTAAGAGCTACATACATTGCTACACACATTTTACAGTAATTTCATTTTTTGTCTACTTGCAAGGAAAGTGTTGTGGTATATTATGCACAGGGTAGTATGCATAGGCAAGTCAACAAACATGAAATAAAAGGTGTGTCTCAATATGTACCATTCTAATGGTTGTCACCATGTTTACTGGCACCAAGCCAGCCAACATCCAAAGACAAATCCAGATGAATCAGGAATGCACTATGGCACCAAATTCAAACTAGTCAGCTGAGGCCAGTCGCAAAACATACAGTAATTTGTGTTTTTTATTTTAAAGTCACTTATATTTTTTGCATTAGAATACCGTTACTAACATACAACTGACGTTTTCACGAAGGAAAGTAAAAGACTGACTGTACATCATTTTTTTTTTGTGGTTTGCATCTAAATGGTTTGACTTCAATGCAAACGTGAGGTTTGTATAAGTACCGTACTTAAAATGCGGGTACAGGAAGTTGGCGTTAGCTCAACCCCGAGATGTTGCAGAGGGATCCTGGGATAAGGAAAGTCAGAGGTTGGCATGTTTCTGACTTGCGTCATTGTGTGTGCGCAGGGGAAAGGGACCGGATCCGGACACAGAACGCTGCTGTACGGCAATGCCATCTTGCTGAGGCACCAGAACAGTGACATGGTGAGTTCTCTAAATGACGGCCTACTGGGTCGCAAGATGACCAGTCTTCAGTGTTATAGGCTGTTCACGGTAAACTGAGCACTTTTGAAAGCCCTGCTTAGTATCTCCTTGTAAGCACATTATGTATTCTTCCACAATACATATAATTAACATTGCTACGGGCCTTGCTACTTAATTCGTGCACCATTCTAGTGAGACTGAAATTATATTAGAAAAGTAAATATTTCACAGATTTGCTAATTTACATTTCTATGCATTAAAAAAAACAGAAATCAAAAACAAATTATTTCAGTATTTATAAATGTTAACCTAACACTTTTAACTGAACATTAAGCTATGGGACTACTTTCCCCCCCGTCAGTACCAACTTACTGGGTGCACGCCAGTCTGTGTATCCTTTAAAATAGATACAGTTAGGGGCAGTAAATTTTTCAAACGTTGGTTGTAAAAGTGCTCTGTTAACCATGAACTGTCTATACCTGGAGTAGGCTACACATAATTATTTCATTATGTTGCATCCTCATGTTATGAGTGACAAAGTTTATGATAATTACATTCTGAAGGAAACTGAAAATGACTATCATGTGTGTTATCATCTCCTCATTTATGTTATTTATAATTTTTTATTTGGCAGCCAAAAAAATTTAATGTTTTATTATTGGCTTACATGAGCCAAAGACCAGTGAAATAGATTTTTTTGGAGTAAACTTACAAAAAATTTAATGCCACTGTTGTAGTGTGTTGTAATGTTGGCAACATGCATATTTATAATTTATAATGAACTAAGTGTTATAAGATATTTAAGTGTAAAATAAAAATAACTATATGTCAGTGGTGTGTAATTTAACTTACGAGCCCAGAAAAAGGAAACACAAAAACACACCAAATATGCTATTTTCGATGCATTAGTCATTAATGACTAAGAGAAATGGTAAACTGCAACAGGGATGACAGCATAAGTGAGAGCTGGGCCATAGTTACCTTCTAAAACATTGGGCAGTCTAGCAGTGCAAGGCATGGACATGTTGTGAGTGAATCAATGCTTGTCAATGACTGTACACTCATCTGAAAAGGTTTGACAGACCAACAGAGAGCAGCAGCAGTGTGCTACAGGGCGCTTGCTTGCCCCCAAGGAGTTTGCGACAGATCAGGAAAAAATTCTCCAGTTTTGTGACCTTCGACACAGCAGATGTTTGTTGGTTGTGCTTGGTAAGAACATGCGTGTCGACAATTTCATGTCTTTAGAATGTAGAACTAAAATTGCTTTCCTTGCGAATGCACACGCTAGCTATGGAAGGCAGAGAGAGAAATTGGGATAAGCATATTAAAGCCCCATCTATAGATAGGATGCACAAAACAGCATACGGTTGTTATGAGAAGGGCTAGGCCTATATTGTTTTAGGACAGTAAGTGGTAAGCGTCCCTTGACCTTGGCGCTGAGGAGTTACAGTGAGTGTGGGGGGTNGGGATAAGCATATTAAAGCCCCATCTATAGATAGGATGCACAAAACAGCATACGGTTGTTATGAGAAGGGCTAGGCCCATATTGTTTTAGGACAGTAAGTGGTAAGCGTCCCTTGACCTTGGCGCTGAGGAGTTACAGTGAGTGTGGGGGGCCCTGGAAATGGATGTGACTCGTCTGTAAGTGACCCAGGAAAGTGACCACGCTGAGGCAGCGTCAGCGCATGTGAGAGATACGACAGCCGGCTATATAGCTTTGAGTAAGGTGATTATGATCTGATTGGCAGGGGATTGATTCTACCATCACCCTGAGAGAGCTCTCCCACGAGTGGCCTATATAAGCGAGGCAGCATGCTAGGATAGGAGACTTGTCACCTTGATTCAAGTGGTTTAGCTGGCTGCCCCAGGTTATGGTAATCCCGGGTCCTCGCAGAAGCGACTACGAGGAGGAATTTGCGCATAGGACAACCCAGCAATGGTCCAGAAGGCAGTCAACGGTGACTACACGGAAGTTACAAGTTCCACCCAGTTGTCCAGGTTAAGGGGCGTGGGTCTATATACCATGGGTGTGATGGCTAGGACTTTCTCTCAATAAAAGACTAGTTTCACCTTAAAACATGGTACTACTTATCATAACATTGTGACCCATTCCTTATCTCATGTCGGGGCACTATTGACCCTCTTGAAGAGTCCGCCAGGCTCAGTGACAGGCATTTTCTCAACTCAACAACAGAGGGCGAACCCAAACATCAGCGACTGGAAACAAGCATACAGCCAGGAACAGTGGCATTGCACTCAGGTAAGGTGGCTTCTAATCTGTCTGAGGGTGCAAGCCAGGATCCGTCCTTTGCCACCATTGGGGGACGACCATATGTACCTGGGTTTGGCATCAGGCTATTCTGGGGCTTCTCCTACACAACATTCTTACCTAGACATCAAAATTACCCCGTAGGGACTAGCCTGGGAGGACTCGCGGACCCTAACAGACTAGCTGGGGAGACACCACCCAACGGTAATGATCATTACGGTCAGCCTCAAACCCCTAGGGGATGGCTCGAGGACCAAGTGAACACGTTAGTAACACAGTTTACATGTTAATGAAATACCACAGAGTCAGAGAATGGTCTGGATAAATCTAGAAGTAAATAATTATGGGAAGGACTCTTCTATATACTACTGGATTGCAGGTCAAGAAAAATTGGGAGCTGTGCCTCTTTCTTTCTTATACACCTGCATGACATGGTTAGGGAGTTGTTCTATTAAAATTTTCGGTTACTGAGATTATTTATTAAGGAAACAATTGTGACAATTCTCAAATAATGTAAAGTAGAAAACATGTTTCAATACCCTTTATTTTATATAAATACAATTTGAATTGGCAAACAACCTTTAGAATTACTAATAAAATATATATATATATATCATAGCAATAATTATCACATTTAATAATTTGTTTTATTGATTACAGTTCTTTGTATTTGCCTTGGAGCACCAAAAACAGAAAAATACAACATTAGGAATATAATCTTAGCTCCAGAACAACAAACCTTAAAAAAAAAAAACAAATTCAAAATTCAATTTATTTAACAACTGATTAGAAAGGTTAACATTTTCTTTGACTATAGCACAGCACCCATTTGACTCTAAAAATTTGTAGAAAGGAGGGCAGCAATTGACTTGTCCAGTAAAGCCTCCATTCTATAAAATACTTTAAAAACAATTAAAAAGGAAGCAAAATAATTACGACAGGAGGCAGTCGCATATGAACCAGTATGACTCCAACCGTTAAAAATTACAAAAAACAAACAACATTTTTAACATTTCACGCCCCAAAGATATAGTTATGCAGACAGCAAAAAATGGATACTCATTAATACTCGGGTGGCTTACAAGGACAAACACGACACGTTAAAACAAGAGAGAAACAGCAATGCGACACCATAGTTGAGCAGGAACGTAATTTTGAAGGGCGACCGAAACCAGAATTTTGAAATGGCCTAGTCTTACTGCACACCCAAGATACGGCACAACTATGCCACACAAATTACAAAAAAACATTAAAAACCCAACCGCAAGGTTAACGTTCTCCACGATCTACCGTTTTACTGTCCCATCGCTCAGTAGCTAAACTGGTATACTGCGTAAGCTTATATTAACATAATATTGGCATTGTCCACTACTGGACGAAGGTGAAGGTGGTTAAGCCATCAGGTACTAGCAAGGATCCTGCGTAAGTTGCGGCAAAAAGTAGCAGACTTCATACGGGCGTAAAGTAGAGCAGAATAGGCAGAACCCCGGCCGAGCAAGGACTTAAGAAAACTATCCTGGCAATCAAAAATTGAGATCCACGAAGGGGGAAAGGGAGGAGGGAGAACAGGGAGGAAAACGGATGGGATCCGAGCTGGGCAAAGAGTACACTACCGCGCAGAAGTAGATAGCGGTAATACTATTAATGTGACAGTGTTAGTGTCGCACAGTGCTCAACGTTAGATATGAAGAGATTATTTCCTCTCACCTGTGAAAAGTGAGGGTACTGGCATTAAAGCAAAGCAAAATTTCTTGTGTTTCAGTACTTGGCCTGCCTGTCAACCAGTTCGTCCAATGACAAACTAGCATTTGACGTGGGTCTGCAAGAGCATTCACAAGGTACAGTGTAGTCATCGCAAGCACTTTTTCATAGCACTTTAATTTTACAAGCAATAATCATTAACTCTTAAAAAAAAATGTGTGTTATTTCATATAGTTTGAGATTTAAATATGGTCTACCAATAAAATAAAAATAATAATGTTGTATTTGGATTAATTTGTTTTATACTTATTTGTCATGAAAAATGAACATCTGTCATAAACTAAAGATGAGTTCCACATATTCAAAATTCCGTGAACATATTTTCAAATAAACTTGAAAAAGTGGTTTAATCACCATAGACTGGATGTTACTGGTTGGAGACAGTAAAGAAGGCTGTCCAAATTAAAAGTACTGCAGATTTTAAATGCATTTTGTGTATGCATAAAAAATATTATACAATAATGTGTGGAGAGGAATAAGCCACTAAGCTACAGATTACATTATAAAAGTAGACAGAATGTACAAGTACTCACAGGAGGGTACTCATGGATAGTCTCTCTCTCATACACACATACACACATATGTCGGACTAACACATTTTCCACACAGATGCGCGGTTGTAAAACGTTTCACTGGCCAGGCCAGCTTCATCAGGCGGCGCTAGCATTGCTAGCCAACTAAATACAAGTGTCCGCAATAAAAGTAAAATTTTTCGCAATGGCAGGGTGAAGTGGCCAATTGTGTGCAAGTTATAAATTATAATTTAAAAGACAGCATTTTTTAATTTTATTTTTGCCATTTCTTCTATATAAAGTACGTAATCAAAAAATTCATTGCTGTCAATAAATCTCTGTCTCCTTGCCACTACTTCTGTTTCTCATTTATCAGTTGAACAAGGAGCAATGGAAGGTCAAAGCATTTAATAGGGATGAGCCATCGAATAGCCACTATTCAAGCATGGTAATTCACATTTTGTAGCTATCAAGAGAATAAATCCTATCCATAACTTTATTCAGAGATGGTTATACAGGTTTTGTATTGCATGCACTGAGTCTCGTATTGTAAGCTCCAGCACGTAAGTCTTGTTTTGTAAGCACTAACAAAGTCTCATCCAAACTAGACCCCCCCCCAAGCCATTTGGAGGCAATTAAAAAATCAGTCAAATAAGAAAGTGATTATGGTAACATTTAGACGAGAGATGTTTAATGCACTGGCAGACTAGGAAGTTATTCAACGAGGGTCATGCTAGTAAATATAGGTAGAGTCTCCTGTTTTTTGTGGAAAGATATATTGCGTAAACTAGACTTCAGTGTCCTGCGTGCACACTTACTGCCTTCCCTTGGGCACTAGCCGCTTGTCATTGTGGTAATGCAATTTTTAATTTGACTTGAATCAGAGTTGAATTGCATACTCCTGTTCTAAAAGTGTGTGACTCGCTGGTAGACACATAAGATACGTGACAGTTAAATATTTGATCATGAAAGGTTACGTAAGCTAGTGTTTTGGAGTACGTACAACTAGTTGTGGAATCCTTTCACGAATAACAGTTGCCCCTAAATATAAACTGTAACCCAGTGACAAAATAAACACGCCATAGTAAGCAATAAACATTTGTTATTGAAAAATAAAAAAATAAAATAATGGCGTGTGGGGAGCGCACCCAGGGCAAGGCGACACCCTCCGAGTGACTGTCTGTCCAGCTGGGACCCGTAGGTGACCGTCATCCCCGGGCACGACAGAAACGAAACCCTAGAATGGAGCGGCGCTGGAATGCAAGGGCGGGGGAAACGGGAGTACCCCGAGAAAACCCGCCGGCAAGCGGCATCGTCCAGCACGATTCCCACATGCGAAAATCCGGGAGTGAGCACGCCGGGGATCGAACCCGGATCGCCGTGGTGGGAGGCGAGCGCCCTGGACACTACGCCACCGCTGCCCCTTGAAAAATACAATCATAGCATGTGTTGTGTTATTATAGATAGTGAGCAGTACAAATGTTGATTAATTTTTTGTGTTCGTGATAAATAATTATTGTGAGTTGTGTTCATGGCAGTCTGTGGTATGTGTGTGTGAGAGGTGCAGTATCAGTGCGTGTACAGGTGAGGCATGCTGGTGGACCGTTCACCCCGCGTCCAAGCAGAGGTCGGAGGGAGAGAAGGTGCGTGTCGGTGACGACCTGATCCTCGTGTCAGTTGCCACGGAGAGGTACTTGGTAAGTAGCGACGAGATCTTCGGATTGCGCTCCCACCTCGGCGTGGTGTGCATCACCAGTTCAGGGGGTTCAAACGAAACTATTTCTGATGTCTCCTGAACTAACTCGTAAGGATGTAATGGTGTGTTTGGATGTTTCGGTGACATCATCAGCAGATGAAATTTGCATTATGGCCTTATCCAAATTTTCGGTGTACACATGTTAAGTATCGTCTGTTTGTGATTTCTTCACACTTTTTGAATCAAAGCTTTGAAAAATCGTCCCGTGCATGGCACGTTTGTTTGTTTTCTGAATGTGTTGTATGTTACATGCATCTTATACTTCCGTCAACATAAAAGTCTCTAATTTTTGGTTAAAGTAAACTTATATATATATATTTTATTTATAAATTGTATTATTCCATGTATAATTCATATGAATAAAAACAGTGAGAAAATAGGTTTATTGGTGATGCTTGTAAGAAATAGTTCTTATGCAATTCTTGGTTAAGCTTTGTTTGCATGAGGTGGAGGAATACCCTGAAAGTAGAACTTTATCAGGAAGTTTGAAGTGACAGTGAATGGCCCATATGCACATATGCTTACTTGCCGTGCTATATACTTGTTAAACACAATTCAGATAGGTAATAACTTTTTCATACTACCCTCGTCACGCATTCTGGTGACTCTAGCTTAAACAACAGGAAATCAGAAGCGTGTACTGCACAAACACACAAGTGTGTTACGATTCTTAGTTAAATTTTGTGGGGTTAAATACAAAACAAATAACTCACAAAATCGATTTTGCTGTGTTTATCGATTAATGCTGGTCTAAAAATGTCTAATGATTGGGAGCAGTATTAAAAAACTTGCGTAGTTAGATGACAATGAAAGTGATTCACTCGAGACAAATGTGACCTAGAACTGTTTATACACAGTTAGAGGACTATAGTGAAAACTTACTGACTTTTTAAAGTGGAGTTCTTTATGAACTTAAAAAAAAATATTTTTAATTCAAAGCGAAACAAATATGGCAACCGCAGCAAGTACGGAAATATAGCCAACTAATAAGAAACTTAGTGTACTTGCGAAGGGTACAGATTTTGTGTACTGTACTAGGAACTGAGACAGTGCTAGTGCATACATGGTGTAGTTACAGGTGGGGCCAAGTATGGACAAGTGTATACTTGCGGATAACTCAGACACTGCTTAAGTTACGAAGTATAACAAGTTCTGAAGTGCAGTATCCGTGTACGGTACTCTTCCGTTAGCAATTCCTACTTAATTAATTACCTCAAACCTGGAGACAAAATGACCACAGATGATATTTTTATCAGAACGTATGTCGTGGATATATATTTTGTTGTATAATCTAGTCTCAGGTTGAGTGTAATAGTCCTCATTTTCAAGCTGTAGATATTTCGAAGACAAGCTTCTAGAATGTGTCAAATTATTTGATTCTTCTTTTTTTTTACAATCCAAACAAAATAAACTAAGCTCTATACTTCATCAAATTTTTGAGCTGGAACTNGAAGCGTGTACTGCACAAACACACAAGTGTGTTACGATTCTTAGTTAAATTTTGTGGGGTTAAATACAAAACAAATTACTCACAAAATCGATTTTGCTGTGTTTATCGATTAATGTTGGTCTAAAAATGTCTAATGATTGGGAGCAGTATTAAAAAACTTGCGTAGTTAGATGACAATGAAAGTGATTCACTCGAGACAAATGTGACCTAGAACTGTTTATACACAGTTAGAGGACTATAGTGAAAACTTACTGACTTTTTAAAGTGGAGTTCTTTATGAACTTAAAAAAAAATATTTTTAATTCAAAGCGAAACAAATATGGCAACCGCAGCAAGTACGGAAATATAGCCAACTAATAAGAAACTTAGTGTACTTGCGAAGGGTACAGATTTTGTGTACTGTACTAGGAACTGAGACAGTGCTAGTACATACATGGTGTAGTTACAGGTGGGGCCAAGTATGGACAAGTGTATACTTGCGGATAACTCAGACACTGCTTAAGTTACGAAGTATAACAAGTTCTGAAGTGCAGCATCCGTGTACGGTACTCTTCCGTTAGCAATTCCTACTTAATTAATTACCTCAAACCTGGAGACAAAATGACCACAGATGATATTTTTATCAGAACGTATGTCGTGGATATGTATTTTCTTGTATAATCTAGTCTCAGGTTGAACGCAACAGTCCTCATTTTCAAGTTGTAGATATTTCAAAGACAATCTTCTAGAATGTGTCAAATTAACTGATTCTTCTTTTTTTTTACAATCCAAACAAAATAAACTAAGCTCTATACTTCATCAAATTTTTGAGCTGGAACTGNTGATTCTTCTTTTTTTTTACAATCCAAACAAAATAAACTAAGCTCTATACTTCATCAAATTTTTGAGCTGGAACTGATTTTTAATTGAAAGCACAATCAACTTTAATAGAAACGGTTACTATAACCATTTCGTGGGACATATGTTAAGTAAAGATTTTTTTATGTCCACAGAACTTTTCCATCCTTTGCAATAGTATGTGGATTTCTGAGAACTGAAATTACGTACTTTCTCCTGACTTTTCTTAGTCGGATTCCATTACAGCTCCCTTCGACTGACATGCTCAAACAACAGAAAAAAATTATTGAAGGGATTAGAATTTCATGCCAAGCATAATGTTTTGGGACATATTTTCAATATGCATGAATTGTATTAGTGTGTAATATGATATAATTTTAATAAAAATGATCATTCTGAGGCTTCTGTAGCCAGTCATTGGTTTATGAGGTTTGTCTTTTAGAGATATTTCACTTTGATTATTACACCAGCATAGCTTGCTGGGAGGTCAGAACACAGTAAATCTCAAATCCATTATCAGAAATAAAGGATTGTTGCAGAGTTCTGAACGGGTCNGAAATAAAGGATTGTTGCAGAGTTCTGAACGGGTCTACTAGTGGTGTTGAGATAGTGCAGTTAATGCATGGGCATGACAGTAAAATTTTTATAGTGCTCGCAGCTGCTGAGAGGGCCACAGTTTGACGGTGTACCTTTGGTTTTCTAGCACACTGCAAAGGAAAATGACCTCTCTGTGGTGAATGCATCCTTCCACGTGACCCACTGGTCCGTTCAGCCGTACGGAACGGGGATCAGCAAGATGAAGTATGTAGGTAAGGCTCGGCATTAGTTTATTTTAAAACTCTACATCAGGTTTGTCTTGTGGGAGTCAGAAACTGCAGCACGTATAACAACGATGTTTTCAAATTGCTGCATTTCGAAACCACAGCATTTTGTAGACACTTGAAGAAACTACGTAATCGTCTAATTTTGCGGTAAAAGTTTCTGTGAAAATTTTATAATAGACGACAGCACAATTCAAGTAGTCATTTAAGGAGTATGTAAACAGTTATAAGGAACTTCTCATTATTGTTTACGCCAAAATCTAACATTTTGTTTAGAAAAGTAACTATGAAAATTACAGTATTTGTAATAGTTGATAACTGGTCTGCTTGTGATATGTCTTGCTCCTACCAGCAACGTAGTTACTGTAGGTATCACGAGTTGTTTCATAATTAGTAATAAAAACAAATATTCTTGTAATAGAATTTTCTGGTTAGAAATTTTCCTGCTTAATAAGTTGAATAATTTTGCACCTCGTCTAGACGCACATGTGTAATTTGACCATTTAAAATGTTTTCCTGGTTAATAAGCTGTATTTTTTCAGTCCATTCAAAAATGTCTTAACATAGTTTTGCTGTATTAATTACTTTGCATGCTATTTTGAGTCATACTGTGTCTAGAGATGGGAAGGAAGACTTGAGGTGGGAATAGTAAACCTCAGTCGTGGATGCCGAATAATGTGTATTGAATGGTTGGTAGGGTTGCGTGGCCTGATTTGTGGAGTTCCACCAAAAAGTCAGCATTGGACCTTCAAAAAGTGGAGGCTATTTGTGTTGTCCCTAAAGAGGGAAATGTCTCCCTGTGCATCAACTGAGATGCACCGGTGTAACCTGAAGTCTTCATGGAGCAAATGAGACAGATTTCTTTGGCAGAGTAGTCCTGATAATGCTGGGTGACTTATTCCCTAATGCTGGGCTAACTTTAAAAAAGGGTGTTGGCTGCCTCCCTTNGTAGTCCTGATAATGCTGGGTGACTTATTCCCTGATGCTGGGCTAACTTTAAAAAAGGGTGTTGGCTGCCTCCCTTTCTAAGCTTCAGCTCAGAGAAAGGGAATGGGAAGGAAGAAATTGCATGGTTGGGTGTGAGGTTTTGATGGAAAGGTGTTGGGAGGCTGCAGAAATGGAAACCTAGCACTGCTGGTGTGGCTGTTGTCCCGGGAATAGTTATGGCTTGTGGCTGCTGTGGATGGGGTTGCCTGCTCTGTCAGATTGTCCCTAGCAGGATGGTGTCAAGACCCTTGGCTGGAGTTCCCTTGCTAGGAAGCAAATGGCAAATAGCGTGCAGTTCCAGCTTCAACTATCAGCCAATGGCACGTGGCTGAAGGAACAAGCATGTCGTTTTGTCTCAATTTACTCTCGTTAAAGGTGGATCTACACTGCGTGCAGCGAGAAGCAACATGCAACTTCATGCTACGCTTTGCCATTTTTCTCCGTCGCATGTGGCGAAAATGCATCGTTGCCCTCTGTTGTTAACTTTCCATTACCAGCGGGAAACGAGTCATATCCCGTGTGGCACGGCAGACAGCATGGAGTGGTCTATGCAGAAAAAAGTGTGACGTAATTGATGACCACTGGTCTAGTTGGGAGTTGTGTGACCCAAATCATCCCAAATACAAGGCACTCAAGGTTTTAAGACGGACACACTGCACTGTAGCTCTCCAAAGTATGATTGTTCTTTTAAAAATTGAAAACCTTTGTACCTGCTTTTTAATGCCATGAGCATAAAAGCAGCAGTAACTGCACTCTGTTGTGATAAAGACATAATTGCACAATAGTTTTCATTTGCAGACTAACACTTTCTTGGAAAAAGCAAGGCAACAACAAACAGTTTGTTGAATCTTATGTAAATGCACTAGTGGAAATGCATAGTAAACATTGTCCCATCCTAATGGCTTTTACACCACAAAGTGTTCATATGTATAGGACAATCTGATTGTAAGTGGAAGGCCACTACTCGCCCAAACCTGTCTGTAGCCATTGGACCAAGTGTCTTATTGCAGGTCGTCTGACAACACGAGTGGAGTTGGTTGTGCAGATCCACTGCGCGTGTATCATAGCGTATGTTTGCAATTGCCTGGAAGATGACGGCGAGCACCAATTGAACAATTAAGTGACTTTGGGCACTGCGGTATACTGGAACTCCAAGAGGGTGGCTGGACGTTCCGCAGAATTGCTATTCACTTGACACGTGGTGTGTCAAGCGAAGATGGGTGACAGAGGGTTACCACAGCCGCCCAGCCCCACCAGTGCCACCTTGCTGCACTGATGGACACCTGGACAGACAGAACAGCAATCGCATTGGCAATTAGAGCGACTGCAGTCTATTGTGTGTCTGCATGAATAATAAACAACAATCAACTGTTGGAGGTTCCTCTGGCACGTTTACCCCTGACATCTGCTTATTTGTTGGGAATGTCTCTGGTGGTGTCAAGATTGTGTGTGTTGATGATGATGATGATGTGTCTTCAGTGTTGAGAGTTGTCTTTGCTTTTGACAAAGTGATGTGTTCACGATCATAAGACATGGGTGAGCAGGTCAGTCCATTGTGTAGGTGTTCACACTCGCTGTTCCAGACCCACAACTGGGACTATGGCATATGCAGCCATAAACTTCACATCCCAATTGCCTCTGTTATTCATTCAGGGGAGCATGAGAAGTGCTTCATACGCCCTTGATATTGTCAAACCTGTTCTTCGACCACATATTGACACACTGTAGGAATCAAACCTCCGGCACGATAATGTGTTTCCCCCACGTCACCAGGGCATCCAGCGTGCTCTACATGGTGTACGCATGTTACCCTGGCCTGCTAGATCTCCAGATCTCAGCCCCGTCGAGCATGTGAGGGACATGATGGGATAGCACCTAACATCCAGCCCAGCCTCGGAATGACCATGACGCAACTACGCCAAGAAGTACAGCAAGCATGGGATACCGCACCCCAGAAAGACATTCAGCTTTTGTACGGCAGGTTACATGCCAGAATTGCTGCCTGTGCGGCTGTTCGGAGTGGTTACTCTTCTTATTAAGGTGTCTGCTGTATTTGTTGCGTTTAATGTTGTGGATGTCCCACAGACTTGGTGTTTTGGTCAGTCCCAATTACCACCTCTTTCTTGTGTGCCAACTGTGTGCATTCCTGTGGGATGTTTTTAAATGCATTTCGCTAGTTTACGTCCACAGCATGCTACATTCATTTCCTTCTGCATCATGCCATGAGGCACGAGCCATAGCTCAATGCATGTTATGCGTATAAATTCACCTTAAGAATCACATTTCTTCCTATTGTCATTCTGTCTACAGTCTATCTGTACTCAAGAACTTGGAATTATACACTGGCGAGGTGAATAAGTACATACACAGCAGGAAGAAGCTAGAAAGCTAGCATTTTTTTTTGTCATGAAACTACATTCCTACTGGTGCTACATTAGGGCTTACTCACTATGTTTCAGGTTATGTGTTTGGCGGAGATGTGCTGCGTTTCTTCCACGGAGGTGACGAGTGCCTCACGATACCTTCCAGTTGGACAGAGCAGCCTGGCCAGAAGTGAGTAAATCTTTACTCTTTTGTAGAGTATTTGGACGTTGATTACCTATTGCTTGAATTTTCTGTCATTAAAACTGCGGCCCTACATGGCAAGGTTTTATAATTTAGCAACACTGCATCAAGCGACAATCAATTACTTTGCTGTCTTGTGTTACAGCGGGTTTGTGGAGCTGACATTGTTAAGCAGCTGTTAATGCAAGAAATTTTTTTTCCCTCATGGAATAATCTGGTAAAAAATCATGTTACCGTAGTTCACAATACGTTGGGCTGTCATGCACTAACATCTGCTGCTAACTACCAGTTCAGTAGTTTATCTCATAAGTCCTGTACAGAATACACAAATCAGCTCTATACTTAGTTCCCCACTAAAACTTATAAAATTTGTACTACAATTACATAAAAAGCATTTCGTTTTTAATCATGTATTACAGATAGTATTTAAAAAAAATTTTATTGTACAGTTATCAGAAAAAATGGTTAGAAATTGGACACAAAATATGTGAATAACTGTAACTTTACTGAATTCAGTAAAGGGTAATGGCTCGTGAATACAGGACCATAAATTTGTTTTCCCCATGGGTTATGATTACTTGCCTCAGTGATTTAGTTGGTAAAACTACTCCACCCTGAGTGCGTGGGCGAGTGCTTGTTGTAGAAGGCCGTATCCTGTCCTAGGTGATGGTGTGGTAGGGTCCACTTAGTCTCTATGCCGACGTGTTTCTCTGGCGGCCGGAGCACAAGGTTAACCACTTCAGTGCCTCTTAGCCATAGAAGTGATGATGGGTGGAGGGATCTCTGTGTCTTCCCTTCATAATAAATAGTCAGCACAATTTTAACTGTGACCACAGTGCAGAATAAATCTTAGGCAAGCACT
Source organism: Clitarchus hookeri (assembly GCA_002778355.1). Classification (NCBI taxonomy): domain Eukaryota; kingdom Metazoa; phylum Arthropoda; class Insecta; order Phasmatodea; family Phasmatidae; genus Clitarchus; species Clitarchus hookeri. The sequence continues at coordinate 103,899 of NQII01002824.1, read as the reverse complement.
TTGGCATCTTTCTTGAGCACGAAGATGAATTTGAAATTAGAGGAAGATAATGAAAACCAGCTTCCGTGCAAGCATTCAGGCGCAAGACCGTGTGTTTACTCTACATACAATACATACTACCATATGCTTCATTTGAGGAGGGAAGTCTGCCATGGTACAAAACTGTAGTGGGTAAATTTGTTTTTTTTTTTAGAATAAAATTTTATAATTTATTTTACTTTTGTGGTAGAAATTATTACACTATCAAAAAAGGGGAAGGAAAGAACATAAAAATTACACACAAGGATAAGCATTTTTTCATAATTTCGAATACAGTAGTTAGAATTAAAATTAGCTAACAAATACATAAATATGCAGGTAGATTTATTAACTTATTTTTTGATGCCTTCATTGAGAATAATTTAGTGAAAATGTTTAAGACGATCTAGAAAGACAGAAGAAGACAGGTGAGTTAGCATATTGAATATACTGTACAGNTGTATTGTACAGTATCTAGTTTACAAGTCGTATACAATCCGCTAGAATATTTGGAGGTCACTCACTCAACAGTTTGCTGCAAGTCGAGGTGAACAAGAAAGCATTCACCTTCTTGCTCATGAAAGATGCTTATGTGTGAAGACCCGTAGCCACGTAGCCCCGGAAGGGAGAGGCCGGTGATGAAGAGGCTTGCCACAGATGCTGAGCTGCCGTGTGTGCTTGCAGCATCGTGGTGNATTGAGAATAATTTAGTGAAAATGTTTAAGACGATCTAGAAAGACAGAAGAAGACAGGTGAGTTAGCATATTGAATATACTGTACAGTATCTAGTTTACAAGTCGTATACAATCCGCTAGAATATTTGGAGGTCACTCACTCAACAGTTTGCTACAAGTCGAGGTGAACAAGAAAGCATTCACCTTCTTGCTCATGAAAGATGCTTATGTGTGAAGACCTGTAGCCACGTAGCCCCGGAAGGGAGAGGCCGGTGATGAAGAGGCTTGCCACAGATACTGAGCTGCCGTGTGTGCTTGCAGCATCGTGGTGTACGAAGGGGGCAGCGTCATGAGCCAGGCGCGCTCGCTGTGGAGGCTGGAGCTGGCGCGTACCAAGTGGGCCGGTGGCTTCATCAACTGGTACCACCCCATGAGGATACGCCACCTCACCACCGGCCGCTACCTCGGCGTCAACGAGAACAACGAACTGTACCTCGTCAGCAAGTGAGTACATGTGTCCTGATGTACGTTCCTGGTGCTGCTTACTTTCCCCATGTGACCATAGTGCCTTCAGGACATGGGTTCAAATCCAGAGTAAGCTATGTTATTTTTGGATGTGAACGTATCATGTTAGTATGTATGCAAGCTGCTCCTTGATTAGTTCCAAGAATCAGAAACAATTTTAAAAGCAGTAATATAAAAACTAGTTTTACTGGTCGGAGCAGTTTGGCGAAGTGGGTGTCGTTGTTACAGAGACAAAGCTACTCTGGCACTGTCGACGTTCTGCTTGCGGCAGGAGAAGGACGACCAGAAGGTGGTTCTGGAGGAGAAGGATCTGGAGGTGATAGGAGCGCCCATCATCAAGTATGGTGACAGCACCGTCATAATGCAGCACTCTGAAAGTGGCCTCTGGCTCTCTTACAAGGTGCGTGCCGCATCAGGATACCTCCCGTGTCTATTTACTCCAATAAAAACGCTAAGCTTGCACTTGCATGCAGTTGCCAGTTGTACATCGAAATCCAAGCTGGCAGTGTGGCGAGACATAAGTTTCCAGTTAGTGTCGGGAGATGGACTTGCTGTGCATAAGCAAAACCAATGGGGAATATTTCACATCATGGCATAGCCCATCAAACACTTTTTTTTAAAATGTAGGTATCATACATAGATACCAGAAAAGTAGTGATGGGCGAGTTTGATTTTTACATCTTTGAGTCGAGTCGAGTCAAGTTGTATGAAAGACGAGTATAGTCAAGTTGAGTTAAGTATAAAAATTTTTTAGTTAAAATCGAGTTTGCATCATAAATGTAAATGTGTACCTATGTACACATTTTCGCCCATAATAACTTCCTCCCCCTNTTAAAATCGAGTTTGCATCATAAATGTAAATGTGTACCTATGTACACATTTTCGCCCATAATAACTTCCTCCCCCTCTTAATGTCATAGTTCACCAAGAAAAAAGTCTTGGAATAGTTTCTACCAATAAGAATAATTCCTTACCAGGGTGAGTGATTAACAGCGCTACTTTTTTCCTCTCGCTGATGAGTGAATGACTCTGGTAGGAATGGTAATGTCAGCCGCGTGATGCTGATAGGAAAAAAAAAAGATTCCTGGTAGAGGGGTGGAGTGGGAGGGTNTTTCCTCTCGCTGATGAGTGAATGACTCTGGTAGGAATGGTAATGTCAGCCGCGTGATGCTGATAGGAAAAAAAAAAAGATTCCTGGTGGAGGGGTGGAGTGGGAGTGGAACTTTCAGCACGCCACCGGGTTAGGGGTGAAGCAGTCTACATTTAAAGTTGTTGTTACGTGATAGTTAAATTTTTTTTCAAACACAGTAATGTCGCTGAAGTCAGATTTGGCTACTGGAAATCACAGTTCGATTTCACTTACTCGGTAGGGACATAAGACTTAAATAAAGGTGCCATATTAAAATTAAATTAAATAATTCAATTGTCTAATTAGTTTCTCCATATTTTATTTCAAGTTAAAAAAATAACAGTACACATTCTTCCATTAATGCAGAGTCACGAATAACGAGCCATTTGAAGCTCAGAACAGCGCCGCAGTTAATTAATTATGCGCGTCACTCATAACTTGCATCGTGAGAAAATTAAGAAGACAGGAGGGACGTCATTTCTCGATCATGGGTGCTTGCCGGTGAGGCCGAAATTTGCCATGCTCGACGCGTCTTCTTCAAGAGCTGGTCGTCAACTGTTAGCGGGCCACAGGCACTCAAGGCTAAAGTCGCTAGGTGCTCTGCCCCCACTCCTTACACCAGGGTGCCAGAAACCTACGTCCAACTGGCCACAAAGAGGAAGTGCTTCGCTGGGAAGCAAAATGGCTCAAGTCACGAATATAACGCCCACTGGATTTTATCACAGCCAAACATCACAAACTTCAACCAAGTGGCAAGGCATGCAGCCGAGTTATTGTTTTCATTCCGGCATTGTTAAATGATAGTATTTGTTGTCTATAACCTAAAAGCACTGTGACTCGACTTGCACGTCAGTAGCTCAATGTCTGCTGTAAAAAATCTTGACTCGAGTGACGAGTCGATCTTTGTTGACTCGACTTGACTCGATTTTCCGAGACTCGACCCATCAGTACTGAAACGGTCACAATGTAACTTCATAACAGAAGTCTTATGTTTTTTATTATGTCTGCAAATGGTCCACTCATATTACACCTTCTCATGAACACTTGAGCCAGTAACATACATGCAAAAAAATGCATGCACGGTCAATGCCTTCCATTGTGGCAGCAAGAAACCAAAGGGCAGTTGATGTCTGTTTGACAGTACATAAGATCTTATGTCTAGCAAGCAGGTCATTGAAACCACACATTTTTCAGGTTTCCATTCACACACAGCCACCGAGACTGTTTGCAAATGCATATTTTGATTGCTAATGTTTACTTCTTTTTCAGTAATACTTAATATATTAAAGCTTTAAAAACAAACTGTCAGACTTTAAATTATCACTACAACAAACTGCTAACCCCAGTGGAATTCATAACAACAAAAAAAATTAAAAATTGTACTGATTTTGTTTGTATCTTGGAGTTTCTTATTTCCTGTTTGTGGTGCATACTCAGAAATCATGTGATCAAACACTGAAGTGGATGTTTCTTTATGTTTGATTAAAAAGACCCATGCTTTTATAAAAAAAATCATTTTTGTGAGTTCAAAGTATACTCATTTGCTTTAAAAATTGGTTAGAAGACATGTACTAAAGCTTTTTAATTTTGTAAGAACATATACATTGTGTTAAACTTGAGTCCAATCCCCGTGATCTTGGCTGTTATATTTGCAAAAAAATGTAGTTCAGTGTCGGTGCCGGGAAATGGGTTTTGCAGGGCGCCCACTCACAGGGAAAACAGGAAAACGTCAGGGAATTCAAAAATTAAATTTCGGTGGAAACCTTGGTTACGGCACAGCTGGCATGCATTCTGCGTGGCTGTTACAGTCGTACGAAACGAAGAAGAAGGGTCTCGGCAAGGTGGAGGAGAAGCAAGCGGTTCTGCACGAGGAGGGGAAGATGGACGACGGGCTGGACTTCAGCCGCAGCCAGGAGGAGGAGTCCCGCACCGCCCGCGTCATCCGCAAGTGCAGCTCCCTCTTCAACAAGTTCATTGTGTGAGTGCGTCAGTTGCATTATCCTGTCCACGAACAAGTCAAGCACTTTAAAAACCAAACTTTTGAAGAAAGAAAAAGTCCCTGATCATATCTGCACACATTAGAACATGAAATTTACAAGTCATAGATGCACTGCGGGCAGTAAATTTACTAGTACCTTCCCAGGAACTCTCAATAAATAAAAAAAAATTAGTCAAAAATTATCTAAACAAAAATAAAAAAACTCTGCTAGCTCGCAGCGATAAAATATAGAGCTAGTGTTATTGACATTAATTGGTATGCAACAATATGAAAAAGAGAAGCTTTAGCAAAAATTAATTGAAATTTGTGGCAGAGATGATTTTAGTGATATTGACACTGCATACTCTACCTGGTAAGGTAGGCCTTTGTATGATGACATATGAAGTGGTTTTTTTTTGTGCGTTCACTGCACACCCACCTCCCTCATCCACCGATTGCTGAGCTTTGTAGATATAACCAAGCCCATAGTGAAAGACATCATCATCATCATCAGTATCATCATCCTTAAAGCCAATTTTAATATGAATTACTGCCATCTATCGTCATAAGTGGAAACTAAAATGAATATAATCCAGTATAATTAGGCAAGCTTTTATGTTTCATTTATTTATTTAAACGGTGTTGTTAGTTTAGAGAAGTTTTGTTGTAATACGAATGGATCCAAACGAAAGGAATATAAAAGGAGAGCTCTTCAGTTTTCTATATAAAAAATGACAACTGCAAGAAAATAATTACAAACGGTTTTATGTACAGATCTAAAGGTTTCCAACTTGTAGTAATGACTTCTGGCATTTAAGTAAGAGGGCTCCTTTTATGTATTTGTCTGTTTAAGTAACATGCAATATGATTACATTCATGTCCTCACCACACCTATGTTTTTGGTTACAAATATACGCTATTTATATTTTTCCTTGTGGCATGTGACAATTAGAACAAGTTCTATCGCGCAGTGTCGCATCCCTGTCGTCTGCTGGCTCGTCTCTGATTGGCTAGTCACTTTTGTTGCACTGTCATTGCTGCACTGTCGCAATATTGTAAAAAGCACTTTAGCCATTTCCAGCCTTTGGCCAGGTCTGCTTGGAAAAATGCCTCATCTTCCTCTGTCTCTCTCTGAAACTTNCCTCTGTCTCTCTATCTTTCACTGTTTCCCAGTCCTCACCTCTCCTCCTCTTTCCCTCAGCCACTTGCCCCTCCCATCTGTTCTTTGGTCTTACTTGTGGCATTTTTATATTGTACTTCAGTTACGTCATAATTTTTTGTTAACCTCTCACTTCTAATCCCGTTGACGTGCTCGTACAAAAACAGTGCATAGTGAAAGTAATGAAATTAATAACGTGCAACATCATTGATTATTATTTTGTTTGCGGTGTTCAACTTTGTGTGCATGGAGCTATGCATTTGATTGGACAATTATTTTCATTCCAAAAGTTTAAAGTCAAAAAATTCAACTGAAAGCAAATGTATGCGGTTTTCGTGTTTATTCTTGCTTCGTTGGTTCCCACCTCTTTCTTTGTAGAGGACAGCATATACCAAATGCTGTGTTCACTGCACAATTTTAATATTCATTCTCGCATATTATTTCACTGCTGCTGTGACATCATCAAACTCATGCATTTATTTACCTTTATTTCTATGCTAATAAATTAGCATCTTTGTGTCCTTTAATAATAAATTAATATGTCTGTATGTTTTCTGACTTTCACACAAGAAGTCACTGAAAATGGACTTTATGCTAGTTAAAAATATATACTGCTTAGAGTTTACTCTTTATTTGGCAGCAAGGAGATGTCATATTTGTATTTCTTTCCTGGGCATTATTTCATTTGAAAAACATCTGCCTATTGAAATACTGTAAATATTTAATTTTAAAAAAGTGTAATTTGGATACTAGAGAGATTGACTGCAAACTTAATATGAAAAATACATTCAAATGCTGTTTTTGTGTTTTTGTGGTCAAAATCAGTTAAAACTTAATGCAAGCAATAATGGATTTTAGGAGTTCAGCTAATTTATGACTGTATGTGGTGTTTGCCCAAATATGGAGCGACCTCAAAAATAAATCCCCATGCCCGCAATATTTTAGCTTGTTCTATAGAAGGAAATAATTTACCGTTAATTTTTTTGTTCAGTGAAAATAAAGTACAGTACAGTACAAAACGTAATTGCAAAGTTTGAAATGCATGTACACTACATATTTATGTGTATGTAGATGATATAGTGATACACTTCAAATATGTTATTTGATTTTCAGTCTCCCACAAATACTTTCTGAACGTAAGACTTTACAGTGCTAAATACTTCAGCTATCAAAATATTATTAAAAATTTAGGCCTATTATTATACACTTTTATTTGATTGCAGTTAATTTAGTATTGAAGTATAAAGTTATGTTTGGGAGAATCAAACAAAATTATTGAACCCAGAAATTTATATTTGATTAATTATATTATACATTTTTTTTCTTTCTGAAAAGTTGGTTTTCCTTCTAAAGTAGGCCTACCAAAAATATTTTTATAGGAAGTGAAGTATTTGAAATGTATATATTAATTGTTTAAATTTTATAATTTTGTGATTATGGAAACTGGCAGCAGTTTCATTCGAAGGAGGTTTTTCAATGTTTTATTTTCAGAACAAAGCAATATTTACAGCTTGAGATATTTTTGTGGAGCACCAAAAATGCTTTTAAGAAGTTGCATTGGAGTGAATATGTGACGAGTTGTGGTAATACATTATTGAATCGTGGGTAAAGGCAACTCAAAGTTCAAACCTGAGCAGTTTTATGTGCGCGTGGCAGTGAGAGGAATGCCGGGCACTGAGCAAAACATCTTTCGTTTGAGAACGAAGTCGCACTTTGTGGAGTCATGTTGAATCAGGGTGCAGCTGAAATTCCACCTGTTTTATTTACGGTTATCTCAATACATTTCAGGGGTTTGGAGACATTGCAAGTCAACAGAAGGCATTCACTTTTTTTCATGTCTGTCAATCTGAATGAAATGGTCATGTGCCTCGAAGATCTGATCAACTACTTTGCCCAGCCTGGTGATGAAATGGGTATGTTGGTATTACCTTTCATTTGCATATTGTACTATTAGTATATTTCTGTTTGGTGTNGCCTGGTGATGAAATGGGTATGTTGGTATTACCTTTCATTTGCATATTGTACTATTAGTATATTTCTGTTTGGTGTGGTTTTATAAACACACTTTTAGAAATACGCACACCTTTTATTTGCAGGTATACCTCTTGTAGTTTAGGTTGGTGCAATTATAGAACCAATATTAATTTGGTCATAAAACCTAAATAACACTGAATTGCAAGTCAGTACACCGCATGACAACAAACTTTAAGTTAAAAAACAAAATAAAATTAAATTTAGCTAAAATGTACTATGTTATCTGCAAAATCATGACCAACAATTTGTATCCACAAGTATATAAACCAAGTGATATAGTCCATTCACGGTTACTTCACGCAAGTCCTCCAAAATTTCTACTTTTGGTTACCAATTACGTACCCTTCCGCTACACCTAAACGTAAACACTGCTACGCGACTTCTACGTTTTAACTGTCAAATGCATTGTTTACAGTTTACAGCTGTTCAAAGAATTCTGTCATACCGTATTTCGATAGTTCCANTGCATTGTTTACAGTTTACAGCTGTTCAAAGAATTCTGTCATACCGTATTTCGATAGTTCCAACGGTTATTATTTTCCATTTTACCATATTTGTTATACACAATACAGCACATTACATCAAATAGATGTTAATATTNGCCTGGTGATGAAATGGGTATGTTGGTATTACCTTTCATTTGCATATTGTACTATTAGTATATTTCTGTTTGGTGTAGTTTTATAAACACACTTTTAGAAATACGTACACCTTTTATTTGCAGGTACACCTCTTGTAGTTTAGGTTGGTGCAATTATAGAACCAATATTAATTTGGTCATAAAACCGAAATAACACTGAATTGCAAGTCAGTACACCGCATGACAACAAACTTTAAGTTAAAACACAAAATAAAATTAAATTTAGCTAAAATGTACTATGTTATCTGCAAAATCATGACCAACAATTTGTATCCACAAGTATATAAACCAAGTGATATAGTCCATTCACGGTTACTTCACACAAGTCCTCCAAAATTTCTACTTTTGGTTACCAATTACGTACCCTTCCGCTACACCTAAACGTAAACACTGCTACGCGACTTCTACGTTTTAACTGTCAAATACATTGTTTACAGTTTACAGCTGTTCAAAGAATTCTGTCATACCGTATTTCGATAGTTCTAACGGTTATTATTTTCCATTTTACCATATTTGTTATACACAATACAGCACATTACATCAAATAGATGTTAATATTTTGCCACGACTGTGCTTAACCCTGTTGCAACTGTGGGGAAAGAACTGCAGTATTTAACCTCTTGTTATTGATGTGTATTAGGGTTATTTTGTTAAAAGGACGGCCTTAGTTGGAATACATATTAAAACGAAGGAGCAACCATTCCAACGAAAAAGACAGTAAATTCAAACACTCAACTCGTGTCGCTAATTTTTTGTACGTAGCAGCGACAAACTTAAAAGATAGTGGTGAACATGCACACAAATAGGCCTACCGTAACTTTTATTCTGCTCATATTTCTTTGCATGGGTACTTAGTTTTTACTAGGTTTATTTAATAATTAATAAAAAAAATGTCTGTCTGGGCTTAGTAATTTGTTGGGATTGTGGCAAACATTCAGATCACAAAAACGTAAGCACTTTACACAATTGTGTTTCAAACACCTAGTGCGAAGTTACGTTGTGATAAATAAACAGACATGTAATTAACTTCATCGTAAAAACAGTTCACGGTTTAAACATATAAATTTTGCACGTCCAATATTTGCAGTCACACACACACCGGGACCAGCATAACGTCCACGAATCAGCCACACCCTTTCACACACAGCGGTTAACGACGCACTTTACAGTAAAATTATTACTGCCATGGAAACAGATTTATCATAACATCGTAACTTGCCTAGGTAGGTTTAAAAAAAACACGTGCACAAACTTGATGTGGTAGTTTGAAGTATTTTTCGTAGCAAGAAAAATAAACATTTGATTTAGCAACAGCAATACGCCATGTCGTCATGTTGCCACTCGCCACTTGTGCCAACTTCAGATTTGTAACCCTCCCGCCATCACATCTAAATATATTATTATAAGTATTGAAACATTAAAATCTCTTTTCAGTTGTAAATTACAAATTCAAGAATCATTATTTTTGCTGTAATAAGTACGAAATATACTAAAATTGAAAACTTGCATAATTTTCCTGCTTCTACTTGCGGTGTGAAACTTCTCAAGAGCGAGAGACAGAGAAAGTGATAAGCTGCGTTCTGCCAACAGTTTCTTGCTCGGTTGAAAAAAAACACAATGTCACTAGGGCCTACGCACCGTATTTTGCGCTGATGTTTTTAACTGTAACAGTAAAATATGTTTCCATCAATAGGCAACGTTTAATTTACAAATCGCATACCAAAAACTTGGTCAAAACAATATTTTAACTGTGAACTAGTTCTTACTAGCCGTTGCCAAAACATCGCTGCCTTCTCTATTTTTAATTTGTATTGAATAATAAATAAAAATTAAAAGTTATAGAAAATGCTACAGTAAAGTTTCATTTATTCAAAAATATAATACTTTTAAAGTTAATCAATGTTATATACTTGTGGTATAAAAGTTATTTAAAAAAAAGGTTAACATATTACTCCTAGGGTGATTTTTCAAAGGTTTGTTTCAAAACATCCAAAGAAACCGCGAATGGACTATTGTAAGAATAATTCGAGTTTNAGGTGATTTTTCAAAGGTTTGTTTCAAAACATCCAAAGAAACCGCGAATGGACTATTGTAAGAATAATTCGAGTTTTCTGTTAATGGGAAGAAAAGAATTGTAAAAGCAAATATAAAAATAGTTTCATTCCCAGGATTAAATTTTTTCCTCTATAAAACCAAATCCAAGTAATTTGTGTAAGATTGCGATAAAAAATTCAAACTGTCTAGGAACGTCAACATGAGTTAGAAAAAAATTAAAAGCCAGAAAAGTGATTTTTTTTACCTATGGTAATGGCGAGTGTTTCGTAAAATAAAATGCTTACTCTTGTGTATGCAGTTGCATAATCATAAAAAGTTATGCATATCTGTGCATAAGGATAAATTATTGTTAACTGATCCTCAACTCTTAATAATAAAATTAGCGTTAAAATACTACATGAAAAATTTGGCTTTCATAAAACGCATAATTTTGGTACTGAAGTTTCAATTTATGAGTCTTCAATGATAAAACCGATAACAACAAAATCTTTTCCCTACTAATTACCTTTAATCTAGTTAGTTAATTTTTGTCAATTTTATTTTTATGCTTTAAGTATATTTTTTTTTGTCAAATGCTTCAGCTGTTTAATTTCATATTTTGTTTTGACAATATCTGTAAGGATTGGACGGCTGTGATTTTTCTTGTTTTGTTTTATTAAGTGNTAATTTCATATTTTGTTTTGACAATATCTGTAAGGATTGGACGGCTGTGATTTTTCTTGTTTTGTTTTATTAAGTGCATTCGTCAGGATTAAATTGTTTACATGTTTTATTATATCATAAATTGTTATTGTACTCTGCCCAGTGGTAGGTTTGTTTGTGTACATAAGATTTGCACAGAACCAGTGAAATGTACAGGTTATGAACCACCTCAAGTTAGAAATGTTATTTGTAAACAAAACAATTTCGCAAAGATCAATATATGGCTTTGTTTTTCCACACAAAAACAAATCTCAGTGCTATTACTTAACAGTAAATGAGTAAGAATTTGATAAAAATTTTGATGTGGGTTGGTTTTTTTTTTTTTTGCAAAACTACATTTAGTTACAGTGATGCAGGTGGATAAATATTGTGCACTGAACTGCGAGCAGTTTTTTTTTCTTCATGCAGTATATAGCTATTTAGAGTGAAGTGGTGAGACTTATTTTATTAGCCCAACATATATGCAGCAAAGTTCAGTGTAATCATATAATCCAGTCTTACATGTATCCCGTCAGTATATTTTGGATACAGCAGTATGTAAAGGATGTTTCTAACACTCTTGATGTCTCAAAAGTATATACAGTTCCCAAATAATCTGAAGTATTTTTTCTTGTTAAATTCTGTGGGAAAACAATCAGTAGTAATTTAGTATAAAACCTTGGATTAAAAAACATGTTCTGAGGCAGTTCAAGTGTTAGGTGGCAGGTGCCATAAAGTAAAAACAAAAGGTAAAGAAAACGTAATTCTCACAAAAACCTGAGTGGACATTTGAGGATCTTGACTCAGTCCAGAAAAATTCAAACTATTTTTACTTTTTTTTTAATTGCAAAACAGGGTTAAAACAGGGGAAGAGAGGGGACTCAACCATCTACTTCCAAAAGAAAGATATTTTTTTTTTTTTTTGCTTTTTATTGATAAAGAACAAACATGGCGAAACCTGCTGTCCAAGCCCACTGTCCACAAAATTGCAGCTGTATGGAACACCATACTTTTTTTCTCAAATAATTGTCCATTTTTAATTTTGAAGAGCTTCAGGCATATCTTGTTATATCTTATTGCAACATAGCACAGTGGATTTGACAAATGTGATTTTTTTTGTTTCTTCACTGAATATCATATGCAGACAGTTATAGTATTTGTGTGACATCATACTTGTGAAACAGAATTTTGTGATAAAAATCCCTTCACGGCTTGGTTACTTAATTCAGTAAAGAATAAGTGCATGTATTGAGCTTGAATGACACTATGATAAACAACACTACATGCAGTATACAATACCTATAGCATGGTTTATTATATTGCAGTGGCAAATAAGAATGTTTTTCAAACTTTTATTTTAAAGTGCTCAGTGAAACTTGAATCTCCACGAAAGCAGAAAAAAATCTGCCAGTAGTCTGTGGCGACGTGCGACAGGATTGTGTATCTGGCCGCAGAGCACGAGGAGAAGCAGAACCGGTTGCGTGCGCTGAGGAACCGGCAGGACCTCTTCCAGGAGGAGGGGATCCTGAACCTGATCCTGGAGGCCATCGACAAGATCAACGTGATCACGTCGCAGGGCTTCCTGGTGGCGCTGGCCGGGGACGAGTCCGGCCAGAGCTGGGAGATCATCTCCGGGTACCTCTACCAGCTGCTGGGTGAGTCTGTCGCCCAGCCACTCTCGACCATACTGTCTGGTGGCAAAAATAAGTCGTCCGTCAATTTTTTGGTAATGAAGATTAGAATACAGCATGCCGGAGCTACTATCTTCAGATAAATAAGTTACGCAAAAATTTACATTATCTATGTGCTTTTTGTAGAAAGAGAGTATCCTCTTCATGACAGATGCATTGTGGGAACACTCAAGAAATATTTAAGTCCAGCTTGTTAGAAACTGATCACAAAGTGTCCATAGTGAAGAGACTCTCACAATCTCCTACTTATAAATGAAGTGAGGTGTTAGTGACAGTAATCCTGCCAGCTGGATTTGACTTTGAGCAGTGCAGTGTACGTAATAGGCACAAATATGCTATCAGCATAATGTGTTAAAATAAGGTTGCAAGTAGGCCGCTAGGCTACCGAAAATACACAAAAGAACAGGAATTCAAGTACTCGCAGTGTGGTACCTGTCGACAGGCACGCGCACAAAGGACGACACATTTTCCACGCTGTTGTGCGATTGCGACGTTTCGCTGGCCAGGCCAGCTTCATCAGGCGACGAGTGTTAGGACACTGCAGTGTGGTGGAAGGGCGCTGTTGGTAGTAAACCTAGCGGCCGGTGGCAAACTAGGGTGCGGGCGGGAAAATAAAAAATTTGCCGGTATAGATGATGAGTGTGGTTTGGAGCTGTGATTATCTTATGTTGAGACCTGGTGGCTGCCTGGATTTTGTTATGAATTGGTGAGCTAATTTCCAGCGTCTGAGTTCTGAGTTATTGTTTAAGGGNCTGGTGGCTGCCTGGATTTTGTTATGAATTGGTGAGCTAATTTCCAGCGTCTGAGTTCTGAGTTATTGTTTAAGGGGTGGTAGGGCTCTCACAACTCTGGTGCTGTAGCAGGAATTAAAATCTTTGTTGTGTGATGCTGCATGTGCTGCAACTGGTTTGTCTTGTAGGTTATTGATGTGGCCATTCATTTTCTGCCTGAGTTTGTTGGTCGTGAGGCCGATGTATCCTGCATTACAGTGTTGGCACCGTAGCTGATAAAAAAGATTTTGTGTTGCACAGTTGTAGTTGCCTTGGATGGAGTATGTACGGCTAGTGAGTCTACTATTGAAGGAAGTTGAGGGTTGGTGGATGGCACAGAAGCCACAGCATGATGTACTGCAGGGGTAGGATCCTCTGGTGGCGGTAGTTTGGTTGGCATTTGTGGTAGGCTGCACCTTTGCACGTACCAGTTTGTTGCGGAGGTTACGTGGCCTTTTGAAGATCAATCTGAGTAGTTTGGAGAGCAAATTTTGTGTTTGTGGTGAGGAAGTCAGAATTTTCTATTCAGAATGGAGAATGGTTCTGAGTTTACTTAGGCCTTCATGATATGGGACCACCAGTGGTATATCAGAGTTTTTGACCTTGATTTGTGTTCCGGTATTTGAGATGACTTGCTGAATCTGTTTGTGGACGAGGTGCCTTGCGTAGTCCCTGTCGAAGAATGCTCTGGCTATCTGTTCACACTGTTGAGATAACTTTTGGTGGAGCAGATACACTTTGCTCTTGTGGCAAAACTGTAGGGTATGGATTTTTTGGCATGGTATGGACGGCAGCTGTCGAAATGTAAGTACTTGAGGTTGTTGGTGGGTTAGGTGTATACGGCAGTTTGAATTGTGCCATTTTGAGAGTCAGTTCAACATCCAGGATTTTGGAATGTGTTTTGGTGTATGACCAGGTGAACTTGAGTGAACTGTGTGCATTTAAGTTGTTCAGAAAGTGAATTAGGCAGTTTTCAGTGGAAGTCCAAATCATGAAGATGTCGTCGATGAAATGCATCCAACATTGTGGTTGGGTTGGTTGATAACCGAGGAAGATTTCTTCTAACCTGTTATCGACAACATCTTTATGATTGGACAATTTTCACATGGTTTTACACGATTTGCACATGGTTCACAGGGAGTCTTTCTATTCACCACCCAACCAAAGAATGAATGGAATGCATGAGGCTCACCTGGGATTTTGGCACCAGTCATAGCTTCGCTAACTGTCAGCTGACTTAAGGCATATCAACTGGCCCAGGGACATTGAATGAAGGGTCTGCCAGTTTCAAGTCTGCAAGGTGTGTCACACTCTCTAAAGCAATTGTTGAAGATTACATAGGATGTGTTATGTTCGTAAGAACAATAGCTCTTACATTGAACAGTTTTTCCCGGCAGTCAACAGGCCTTATTGAACATGACACTACACCTTTAGCACCACACGCTGAGGTTTGTCCAACACCTGCAACTTCTACTGCTTGACGGTGATGTGGCAAACACAACCTCTGCACACACTCTTCAGTGATGAATGAAGTCTGCGAGGCACCATCCAACAACACTCTTACAGACTGAAAGTTTCCACTCCCATCACGCACATGCACAAGTGTAGTTTGCAACAATACAACAATACGTTGCTTTTCGTTATCATGCGAAGAGTGAAGCGCCTGCACTTTAGCTTCAGACTCTGTACACACCTGATCAGGACCATAATTTTGTTTAGTGATAAATAAATTATGTTTACCATTGCACATGCTACACAAAAATTTTCACAAACACATTCGTGAAGTGTGATCTCTCTTCAGGCATTTAAAACCAACTTTTGCTCATTCACCAATTGCACTCCATCATCTATAGATAACTACACAAACTTATAACATTTGTAAATGAAATGGGGTTGATCAATCACAACACAATGTTTATCCTTTTCCACTGCCACTGCCACTAACCTAATGTAGTGCCTCGCTCAGATTGTGATTTCATACCTGACTTAGTATAAGACAGTTGTGTTTTCATCTGCATTTTGCCTGGCTGATCATATTGTGATGCTAAACCATTAGCAGAGAGCAGCTGAACACTTTCATGTGTTGCTGCCCGACGCTTGAGGAAGGATAGCAATTGCTCACATGCTGGCAGTTGCTAGTCCACAGAAAGCTCGAATGATTGGCAAAGTGCCGGCTCCAATTTCTCCTGTAGAATGTTCAACAACAAAAACTCCATTCCTTAATAGGAAAGTTTTCAGCCTGCAATGCATTCAAGTTCTCTCCAACCACACTAACAAATCGTGATAATGACTCTGGTGATGAGGTAACAGGCGGTACATGTAGAATATTTTGCACATGTATGGTTGCAGAAATACGTATGTTCATGAACTTCTTCTCAAGAACTGTCCAAACTATGTCGTAGTTCTCTGAAGTGAGAGGTAAATTACACACTAGTTCCTTTGATTCTCCCTTGAGGCAAGCAATGAGGTAGTGTAATTTTTGAACATTTGTTAGGACTCATCTTGATGTACTATTGACGTAAACAGCTCTGTGAATAAGGTCCATTCTGCCTTATTTCCGGAGAAAACTGGCAAGGGCAATGGCTGCAAAATTGCGTGTGGTTGGCCACTGCGACTCGTTAACTCGGAATGCCTGGCTGTACACCGATTATACTACGTAAATGTTGCTATAATCTTTCGAAGTCATTGAAGGATGCCTTTAACGTTTCAATGCTTCGTATCTCCGCCTTCGGTGGGATGTNTGCTATAATCTTTCGAAGTCATTGAAGGATGCCTTTAACGTTTCAATGCTTCGTATCTCCGCCTTCGGTGGGATGTGCACAATGTAAAATAAGTTCGCCTGAACTTCTTGTTTCTTTTCTGATATTTCTTCAAAAGCAATCACGAACTCTTCTAACTTTTCTTGGTCACTGCTTGCTTCATTTAACAAACTTGTAACTTCATTGATATTCTCAATCACGTAATCGAATATGATTAATTGAAGCTCAGTGGTAATGGCAGCCATAACCACACTTTCGGCACACACAATTGTTGTGNGTAATCGAATATGATTAATTGAAGCTCAGTGGTAATGGCAGCCATAACCACACTTTCGGCACACACAATTGTTGTGTATCAGATTCACTTCACTTCAACGGCACAAGAACAGTACGTTCGTAACTTAATGAACATAACACCACGGCACGGTTGTTTACTACGTACATCCGGTTTCGGAGGACCAAAAAATGTTGAGTTAATATCATATATTTATTGAAACGTTTTTGTACATGAGTTGTCATCATCATACTACTGTTACACATGCCAATTTAATATTTAAAAAAAGTGTCCTTGTAGGAATTAATTTTTAACATTATCACTTCCCATCACTGCGTATACTTTGATGTAAACACTGATAAGTATGTCTGAGGTAACGTAGGCTATCTGATTCTTTTAGTTTTATAGAAATTTTTACCAATAATTGACACAGTAGTTACATTGTTATGTTTGTAATGACTTTGCAAGGCCACTCGTTTGGTACATTAATGTTAGTCAGTACGTAATCAAAGTTTTTAACTTTAACATGCTGTGAAAGAGCGCATTGTGGGAGGAAAGGATAAATTATGAAGAGTTCTCAAAAGTGTTGCATTGAACCTCAAACCGACTACCGTTGCACTGATGTGAGGCTAGCGAAGTGCTGACGTGGTTGGGCGATGTGTGTTTCCAGCGGCGATAATCAAGGGGAACCACACGAACTGCACACAGTTTGCCAACTCCAACCGACTCAACTGGCTGTTCAGCCGTCTGGGGTCGCAGGCGTCAGGGGAGGGCACGGGCATGCTGGATGTGCTGCACTGCGTGCTTATTGACTCTCCGGAGGCCCTCAACATGATGAGGGTGAGTATTCAACACTGCAGTTACCAAGGCACCGCTGGGGGGTCTGGAAAAAAATGTCCACCTTGCCCTCTTGCAACATCGCGCTAAGGACTAAGAAAATATTCAAATTTTTAATTTTTTAATGCGTGGCTTAACATTTTGCAGTCAGCAGGTTCATTAAATCCAGCAAGTTTGCTCAGGCAATCAGGAATACGGAAGGAAATTGACCATGACCTGTATTAAGGTACAGTCATCTCTTATTTTCGAAGACCCCTGGAATAGCGACACCTCTCGAAATAACTGGTTTTTTGAGGAACCATGAAACAAATTTACTGAAAAGGTTTTTCCAGTAACGACCCCTTCGAAATATCAATCCTCTTCCTGGGAACCATGAAAGGTCTTAGAATAAAGGGTTTACTATATATGCCATCTTGGGATTCACCAGGAAGGATACTGGAAAGATAAAATTCAGGATAGCTGGGCCAGGTATCGAACTCAAGTCGTCCTGAATGTGAGTTCACTGTGTTACCAGTTAACACTGCACCAATTTACTCAGTTTTGACACCTTAAGAATGTGGCTTTTCATTTCATTAGCAAAAGCTACATGTGGTATTATTAATTTAAACGCTATCAGTTTTTCTAATACCGTAGTACTACAACCACCTGGAAATTCAACATGTTTTCTTTCAAAGTAATGTTGAGAGAGTGTGAGATTTTTGTGTTGCATTTGTTGAACTCGTATATTGGCAACAATGGGAGACTTATTGTCCGTCGCATATAACTTAGCAAGATTATGACAGTCGGTGAGTGGCAACTTGACTTATACGAAACAAGAGAGTGCCATTTACAAAATCCTGTATCAGCTGATGCACGAACGAACTAAAGTTGGCTATTCTGAGTGCACTGCCGACGCACATCAGACAAGCAGTAAATACGTGATAAGAAAGAGTTCCTCGATTAATTAATACATTTTATTTTACGTGGTCACAAAACAGCGGTTGTTATAGTTGCAAACTAAACTTCGTGATAAAGTAGTAATTTATAGGTGTTCAAAATGAAATGAACAATAAAACAATCTGTGTCCAAATGAAACACAACTTCAAAACCTTGAGAGTTCTTTTCACGTTGTATCCCCACTCGCCATCCCTGCTTTCCATGCATGCTTGATATTAATTCCAAAAGCATGCAGAAATATTGCATAGTATTGTTGAGTAACTTTTTCTAATAATTTGACGAAATATATTTCAAATTCGTGTCGTTTCAAGCCAGTAATAGAAGAAAAGTCAACTTTTAAAAAGACGGTATCAAGACGTAGGCCAACGTGCTGATATCTGTTGAGTAATGTTCGGCTCACAACTCGCCTGCCATGCGCGCCATCTGTCCGCTCTTTCCCGAAGCATTACCAGCCACAAAAAAATAGATTTTGTGTGTAAAATAACAAATTTACGAACAGATACTAATAGTTTTATTTTTCCACAAGCTATGCATAATTTTTAAAGTAACATATATTTTGTGTACAGCGATTTTGATTACTAGTAATTTGTATTGAGCTGGTAATCATTCGTCTACGTCCAATAATCACCATGTTTCTTTCCAAACCCATCAAACTCAAGTAAAGCTGGGCTCACAACCATCCATCGTACCTGTCAGTTGCCCGTCTTCACAACAATCTGTCGTCTGTCAATCCTTCTGTATGGCAAAATTTCACTGTGACAGCTTAATATAATGATCTTTCTTTATTTGGAGGTATGTTTTGGTTGGAAATACATTTTCAAGAGAGAAAAATTTTGGGGAGGTAATTTTTTACGTGATATTTATACTGAATTATTGTTTACATTTTAAATAACTGAATTTACCATCAAAGATAATGTACACAGATCCACCGCTTTGCATTTTATTATGAAATGCGTATTTGTGTCTGCGGAATGTCGTCGAAAGTTAAAATTTGAGATATATTTGACGGAATGACGGATAGAAAAAAAGTTACCCTGCGATTGTTTGAAGATCACATGACTGTCGGACGGGCGGGCGACTGACGGACGCGACGTATGATTGTGAGTCCAGCTTAACTGGAAGAGAGCAGTTGAGACAGGCATGCAACTGTATTGCAGGATGAGCACATCAAAGTGATAATCTCGCTGCTGGAGAAGCACGGACGGGACCCCAAGGTGCTGGACGTGCTGTGCTCTCTGTGTGTGGGTAACGGCGTGGCGGTGCGCAGCTCTCAGAACAACATCTGCGACTTCCTGCTGCCCGGCAAGAACTTGCTACTCCAGACGCAGCTTGTCGACCATGTCGCCAGGCAAGTATCCGCAAGGGTCTGGCCCCGGCCCTTTCTAGTTGCGGTGCAGGGGTCATGTTGGCGAGGTGATTGGCAGTTAGTGATTGTACTGTTGCAGGGAGATCCTCACCATCGTATTTGTCATTAACTATTAGTCTTTCACTGCCGGAATGCCTTGTTAAGTCCCAGTTCCCAACAGACAGAAACCTGCCATACCGTGGGTTTCTCAAGGGTACTTCCATTTATTGCCGTTGTTGTTATTCTGTTGCTACTCTATCCCCTCTGTATCTCATCTAACTCATTCTCCTCGGTGCGATTAAATATTGCTATCTGGAAGTGTAACACGAAATTCGCAACTGCATTGCTCTATGGTGGGATCAAATATACATTACACTCCTTCTAAGGTAATGGGTGCATAAAGCAATGCAGTTTTCCTTGCTTTGCTACCGCATCTGTGAAAATGTCATGCATAGGCTGTCCACGGTTAACTGACAACTTTCAAAAGCACTGCTTATGGTCTACTTGTATGTACATTGTGTATTCTTCTGCTGCGTGTAAAATTAACATTGTCGTGGGTCTGATAACGTTATTCATGTGTCTGCAAATTGAAACTGTGAAATTATCAGAAAGGTAAGTACTGTACAAATATGCTAATGCTTACACTATATGCATCCAAGAAAACAGAAAGAAAATATTAATTTCAGTGTTGACAAACGTTTCTTTTAATTGAACGTCCATGTATGGAGCTACTTTCCCTCCGTCATTACCAACTTTACTGAGCAGAAGCCAGTCGGTGTGCCCATTAGAATATATGCATGTAGGGGCAGCAACATTTCTCAAAGGTTGATTACTAAAGTATTCAGTGAACCATGAACAACTTGAAGTCATATTTAATTGGGCCCCTGGCCTGGGCAGGAACAAAAGGTGTGTCATTAGGATAGAGCAGCCGGCTTCATGCATTAGCTTCTTCTCATCTGACTCCTTATGACTTAGTCCCTTGAGGGAACAGCGTGCTAAAATTTTTTATGCTATTAGAGGCTGACACATCTTAAATGATTTTGATTTATATATTTTCTACAACTTTTTATTCTTTTCTCATCTTCTTTAATCATAATTGATTAATTACATTTTGAAAAAGAGACAGAAAATGTAATTAGTAGCCTAGTGGCCTATTCCCACCATATCATAATTGGATGTAGTTTTGCAAAAAATAATTAACTTACAAAATTGAGTTTTTGTTTGTGTTTTTATCATAGTTTGTTATATACAGGATGATTATAATATCATGGGACAAACATTTAGGGGTGGTAGAGCTCACTAAAACAAACAATTAATGTATAGGAATATATGGGCGGGAGTAATGCGTTGAGGCACAAACACAAAAATAACACATGAAATGCAACACATTGTTTATTTACAACGTCGCCGCTAAATGCCTTTTTACAGCAATGTTTATAATAATTACTCAAAATTGCTACCACCGACAGTAATGCAAGCTTGGTAGCGTCGGTGGAGTGATGCTGATGCAGCAGGTCACTGGCGCACCTTTGACTGACCTCAACTATCGCCACCATTGTCAGCCAATCACGCCGTATGTAGAGGTCGCCAAGCATGCGTGACTGTTGGTGGATGCATTTCCAGCAACTGTTTTAACATTTTCTGTACTGAATCACTCGTTACGAATGCTGCTAATGAACATTTTATGTTTCCTATGTTTTTGTGTTTGTGCCTGAACGCATCACTTCCGCCCATATATTCCTATACAATAATTGTTTGTTTAAGTGAGCTCTACCACCCCTCAATGTTTGTCCCATGATTTTAGAATCATCCTGTATTTTTAACCCTATATGTTATACAAATGAAAACCAACCAAACCCACGTATACTTTCTGAGGTAAAATACCAGTTATGAGCAAACTCTCATCAAAATTATTAAACAAAACAGTTTTGCAAAAATCAGTATGGCTTGGTTTTTCGCACAAACAAATTTCAGTGCAATTACTTAACAAAGCAATAATATGAGAAAATCTTTTACTTTGAATTAGGTTCACATGTGGGTTGAATTTTTTTTTTTTTTTTTTGCAAAACTATGTCCAATTACAGTGTAATAGTTGAAAATTATTTTTTCATTATTGATTATTCCTTTTAGTCTAATTTTAAAATATTTATAAAATGGTACCTTAATGGGCCAAAATTTTACTTCTTTATGTAATTACGTAGTTTAATGTTTCAGTTAATTATATATACTTAACTAAAAGATTTTCTGTGATTATTAAAAATATAAAATGATTTCTACGAGTGTTTATAATGTGTATCTTTATTTTTCCTTAGTGTTCGCCCCAACATCTTTGTGGGACGAGTGCAGGGCTCTGCGGTGTACCAGAAATGGTACTTTGAGGTGACCATGGACCACATAGAGCAGACGACGCACATGACTCCTCACCTCCGCATTGGCTGGGCCAACACTACAGGGTAATGACGTCACTCCTACCATCAAGCAATCTTTGGCTTGTCGTATTCTTAACTCAGCCTCGTCAGCCTTCCTGAATAACTACAAGTATTATGTATCTAATGAAATACCGTAAGGGATACAGCCTTTTTAAATCTATACTCAGTTGAAACATGGGCATGCAGTTTTGTTACGATGTAAGACAATTTGGTGGCAGGAAATGTACCTATGTACGTCCTTGTTAACTTAATATGGGAGAGAAATATTGTGTTTGGTGGAAATTTGGTCGTTTCAACAGTTGACCTATATCACTTCGTGTTTTTCAGTGTGTGTTTTTGGTCACGAAAGATAGGTTTTGACATTGGTACAGTCCATGTGAAACCATAAAAAAAATGAGGATTGTCAAACTTCTAGCACTGCTGTCTCAATTTGTTGGTCATTCACTACTTCATTGACCGTGTTTCAATAAATAGGAAGTTATGAGTTTCTTATCTTGTGACCAAAATAATGGACCAGTTAATGTGCGTTTGGAAATGCCTTGTTTTCAAAACTAGGCATTTTGTTTTGTTGTATCATGTTCTCTCAAATTTGTATTAATTTTCCATGTGTTCACTACTAATGAACTTCGTTTCAAGGAAAATCTTGAGCATTCATAACTAAAACAATGTTGTAAATTTTTCTTCTATTGGTAATGGAAACAAATGAAAAATCTATCAGATATGTTAAGGACAGTTTTAGTTAGGAGAAGGTACTGTGTTCCTTAGGGGTGCCAGTCATCAAAAAATGCATTATTTTATATTTGTATGAAATACCATTCAACTTGTAGAAATTACTTCTAAATATTCTTTCCTCACGTAGAAAAAATTAGGTCGCATAGTCTTTGCGTTATGGTGTGTCAAAAATCACAAATTTAGTGTTTTTTTTATGTACAAATAAAATAAACAAAAACGTTTACAGAAAAAGTATGTGTATAAAAATTTATTTTACGAAAAATCATAGACCACTACAAATAAAAATATGCAAAAATGTACTTATTTTAAGCAATTTTTAAAAATTGCGAAAGCATTTCATAGCGTGATTTTATGCAGTGGGTTCAAATATTTCTTGAAGTAACCCATGGTATCCTTTTTCGCAGTGCATTATCTCAATTTAATAAGTCAGTTAGGTTTTATTACTTGCACGTCCCAAAAACACTAAAATTATGATTTTGACATGCCATTATGCAACAAATATGCGCTCTAAAATACCTTTATTTGAAGAGNCTTTTAATTGAACGTCCATGTATGGAGCTACTTTCCCTCCGTCATTACCAACTTTACTGAGCAGAAGCCAGTCGGTGTGCCCATTAGAATATATGCAGGTAGGGGCAGCAACATTTCTCAAAGGTTGATTACTAAAGTATTCAGTTAACCATGAACAACTTGAAGTCATATTTAATTGGGCCCCTGGCCTGGGCAGGAACAAAAGGTGTGTCATTAGGATAGAGCAGCTGGCTTCATGCGTTAGCTTCTTCTCATCTGACCCCTTATGACTTAGTCCCTTGAGGGAACAGCGTGCTAAAATTTTTTATGCTATTAGAGGCTGACACATCTTAAATGATTTTGATTTATATATTTTCTACAACTTTTTATTCTTTTCTCATCTTCTTTAATCATAATTGATTAATTACATTTTGAAAAAGAGACAGAAAATGTAATTAGTAGCCTAGTGGCCTATTCCCACCATATCATAATTGGATGTAGTTTTGCAAAAAATAATTAACTTAGAAAATTGAGTTTTTGTTTGTGTTTTTATCATAGTTTGTTATATACAGGATGATTATAATATCATGGGACAAACATTTAGGGGTGGTAGAGCTCACTAAAACAAACAATTATTGTATAGGAATATATGGGCGAGAGTAATGCGTTGAGGCACAAACACAAAAATAACACATGAAATGCAACACATTGTTTATTTACAACGTCGCCGCTAAATGCCTTTTTACAGCAATGTTTATAATAATTACTCAAAATTGCTACCACCGACAGTAATGCAAGCTTGGTAGCGTCGGTGGAGTGATGCTGATGCAGCAGGTCACTGGCGCACCTTTGACTGACCTCAACTATCGCCACCATTGTCAGCCAATCACGCCGTATGTAGAGGTCGCCAAGCATGCGTGACTGTTGGTGGATGCATTTCCAGCAACTGTTTTAACATTTTCTGTACTGAATCACTCGTTACGAATGCTGCTAATGAACATTTTATGTTTCCTATGTTTTTGTGTTTGTGCCTGAACGCATCACTTCCGCCCATATATTCCTATACAATAATTGTTTGTTTAAGTGAGCTCTACCACCCCTCAATGTTTGTCCCATGATTTAGAATCATCCTGTATTTTTAACCCTATATGTTATACAAATGAAAACCAACCAAACCCACGTATACTTTCTGAGGTAAAATACCAGTTATGAACAAACTCTCATTAAAATGATTAAACAAAACAGTTTTGCAAAAATCAGTATGGCTTGGTTTTTCGCACAAACAAATTTCAGTGCAATTACTTAACAAATTAATAATATGAGAAAATCTTTGACTTTGAATTAGGTTCACATGTGGGCTGAATTTTTTTTTTTTTTGCAAAACTATGCCCAATTACAGTGTAATAGTTGAAAATTATTTTTTCATTATTGATTATTCCTTTTAGTCTAATTTTAAAATATTTATAAAATGGTACCTTAATGGGCCAAAATTTTACTTCTTTATGTAATTACGTAGTTTAATGTTTCAGTTAATTATATATACTTAACTAAAAGATTTTCTGTGATTATTAAAAATATAAAATGATTTCTACGAGTGTTTATAATGTGTATCTTTATTTTTGCTTAGTGTTCGCCCCAACATCTTTGTGGGACGAGTGCAGGGCTCTGCGGTGTACCAGAAATGGTACTTTGAGGTGACCATGGACCACATAGAGCAGACGACGCACATGACTCCTCACCTCCGCATTGGCTGGGCCAACACTACAGGGTAATGACGTCACTCTTACCATCAAGCAATCTTTGGCTTGTCATATTCTTAGCACAGCTTCGTCAGCCTTCCTGAGTAACTACAAGTGTTATGTATTTAATGAAATACCATAAGGGATACAGCCTTTTTAAATCTATACTCAGTTGAAACATGGGCATGCAGTTTTGTTACGATGTAAGACAATTTNTAAGGGATACAGCCTTTTTAAATCTATACTCAGTTGAAACATGGGCATGCAGTTTTGTTACGATGTAAGACAATTTGGTGGCAGGAAATGTACCTATGTACGTCCTTGTTAACTTAATATGGGAGAGAAATATTGTGTTTGGTGGAAATTTGGTCGTTTCAACAGTTGACCTATATCACTTCGTGTTTTTCAGTGTGTGTTTTTGGTCACGAAAGATAGGTTTTGACATTGGTACAGTCCATGTGAAACCATAAAAAAAATGAGGATTGTCAAACTTCTAGCACTGCTGTCTCAATTTGTTGGTCATTCACTACTTCATTGACCGTGTTTCAATAAATAGGAAGTTATGAGTTTCTTATCTTGTGACCAAAATAATGGACCAGTTAATGTGCGTTTGGAAATGCCTTGTTTTCAAAACTAGGCATTTTGTTTTGTTGTATCATGTTCTCTCAAATTTGTATTAATTTTCCATGTGTTCACTACTAATGAACTTCGTTTCAAGGAAAATCTTGAGCATTCATAACTAAAACAATGTTGTAAATTTTTCTTCTATTGGTAATGGAAACAAATGAAAAATCTNAAAATCTTGAGCATTCATAACTAAAACAATGTTGTAAATTTTTCTTCTATTGGTAATGGAAACAAATGAAAAATCTTTCAGATATGTTAAGGACAGTTTTAGTTAGGAGAAAGTACTGTGTTCCTTAGGGGTGCCAGTCATCAAAAAATGCATTATTTTTATATATTTGTATGAAATACCATTCAACTTGTAGAAATTACTTCTAAATATTCTTTCCTCACGTAGAAAAAATTAGGTCGCATAGTCTTTGCGTTATGGTGTGTCAAAAATCACAAATTTAGTGTTTTTTTATGTACAAATAAGATAAACAAAAACGTTCACAGAAAANTATGTACAAATAAGATAAACAAAAACGTTCACAGAAAAAGTATGTGTATAAAAATTTATTTTACGAAAAATTATAGACCACTACAAATAAAAATATGCAAAAATGTACTTATTTTAAGCAATTTTTAAAAATTGCGAAAGCATTTCATAGCGTGATTTTATGCAGTGGGTTCAAATATTTCTTGAAGTAACCCATGGTATCCTTTTTCGCAGTGCATTATCTCAATTTAATAAGTGAGTTAGGTTTTATTACTTGCACGTCCGAAAAACACTAAAATTATGATTTTGACATGCCATTATGCAACAAATATGCGCTCTAAAATACCTTTATTTGAAGAGNGAAAAACACTAAAATTATGATTTTGACATGCCATTATGCAACAAATATGCGCTCTAAAATACCTTTATTTGAAGAGTGAGTACTTGTAATTAATGTCTACAAGTTAAACAGTATTTTGTACCAATATAAAGTAATAAATGTTTTGGTATATTTTATTCAGCAAAATACGTAGATATATAGTGAGCTGGTATTAGTACTTACCTAGTATGTTTTCAACATTTTAAAAATATCATCCTACTTATTTTTATAGTTTTTCCTTAAAATGCGAGTTTTATCTTTTTTAATTTATAATTTCATTTAAGTTGAAATTGCTAGAATAAAAACAATATTTGCATCTTTTGGTTCATGTTTTGTGAGCACTAATTCTTTGAACTGTTGAATAAACCAGTTGTTATAATAATGTACAAATGGTTCTTTGTTATTCTAGCTTGTCTAATTTCTTTTGATTATAAGCACAATATTACTCGCAGCTTCATAAAATCTGTGGCAGTCTTCTCCCTCGCCCTTGTTGCAGCATACCCTCACAAAGTGGCCTCTGTGTGCAGGTACATGCCGTACCCAGGTGGCGGAGAGAAGTGGGGTGCCAACGGGGTTGGTGACGACCTCTACTCGTTTGGTTTCGATGGAGCGAACCTGTGGACAGGTAACCTCTGCATTGATTCCTGGCACTCTTTGAGATTCTCCATTGACAATTACAGTTTGACTGTCTTGTGTCCAGAACTTTCGACTTCCTCTTTTATCAATATAACTATCTGTCTCAGTTTTAATATTTTCCAGCGTGAATCTTCTGTAAATTCACACACACACGGCAAATACATAGATTTTGATTACTGCAGACATAAAATACATATTTATTATGATTAGTACTCAACTTCATACCTACATAATATCACAGAACAAATGAGAGCATAAGAACAATAAATGTCCATTGAGTGAGAGTTTCTTTGTGCTAGTTTACAATTTTGAGGCCATTTCAATGTAAGAAAATGACTTCTCGAGAATTTTTTGTGACAAATAAAATGCTCTCTCACTGTCTCCATCAGGCAGGGGTTTTTAACATGTGCAGTTTGACAGCATCTGGAAAATGAACTTAGTAGAGCGAAGATTATATGGTGAATTGATAAAACCGAAATATCACCAAAATGCAAGTTAACACACTGCCTAATATAGAAATTTAAGTTAAAACATGAAAAAAAAAAAGAACCAAATTGAGCAAAAATACTTTCTGAGTAACCATGACCAACACGTATCCCAAAATGTATCAACCAAGTGAAAATAAGAATAATGTAAGTTTTTAGATTTTGCGAAGGAAAAAATTGATCTTAGGTTGTTATCATTCAGACTGAGTGAATAACAGCTTTTAAGTATCAGAAGCTGTGTATCTAAGACTAAAATAATAGTTTAATGAGAAAATTAAAATTGTAAAAGCAAATATAAAAATAGTTTAATTTCCAGGATAAAATATTTTTTTCTCTGTAAAATCATATCCAAGCCATTCGTGTGATATTGCAACAAAAAAATCCACACTCCATAATAAAACTAGTAACACCGAAATCTGGTATTTTTAAAAATGAAATTTGCTTTAAGATAACACAACGAAATCTTGCCCCTAGCAGTTAGCACGTTGTTGGTCAAAACATTATATGTATGTATTTATCTGATTTGCTAAATAAATTAATTAAGCAATCTGATGCAAAATTTGAGAAATTATACTAATGGCTTTCTAGTTTACAGAGAAGTTGTGGCAGAACGGCGTGGTGGGAAAGGAGGGAAGGGCATGTGTGTGATGTCAGTGACACGGACGAGGAGTTTCACTGTTGATCAACCTAACTAAGGCGTCAAAGTTTCTTTGCTCAGATAGCTCGACTACCTCGTCTGATGAAATATTTATTGTCCACTAGAAACGAATGGTACTTGGCCAGTCTCTGGTACGTTGAGGCATTAGCCCTGAGTGCAGGAGTGTACTTTGGTACTCAATCAAGGAGGTTTGTATCACGAGACATTACGTGTCAGAAATATGTTACTTTATGTGATCTATCAAGAGGGGTGTGGATGTCGGTGGTGATATATCTGGCAGTAGGAGGCGCATTGCTCGAGGTGAAGGCTCTGCGCTGCATTGTACTGGAGCAAACATGTCCCTGGGTGGTGCTAACGGTGCGTGAGTCTACTTTTCTGCACTTGAGTGGTGTAGCTAGTATAGACGATAACTGCACTTTCCTGAGCTGAGGGTGGTAAGGAGGGTATTATTAAGCGAAGATCCACCAAATAACCATTTGAGAATAGTATCTGGCGAAGGACTGCCAAGAATTCAGCACGGAACTATGCATTTTCTCGGGTTACGCAGCCAGCTCACTAGGCCGGACTGGTAAAGGATGTTGGAGGAATAATCACCACTGTCTGCTGGGAGTGTGAGACTCCTTGGGCAGTCGTTGGGGTGTGGCTTCTACCTTCCTGAAGGTGGGATACGCATGGGGCATGCGTGTCACAGTTTATGTAGGGGCCTCTGTGAGCGGGGGAGGTCATGCTTCTTTCTCCCTTCCCATATTGTACAGCGAGCAGCTGGGATACCCTTTGTCTTAGCGTGGAGAAAGGTGGAGAGCATTGAACTTATGTATGTGCACTATACATCGAAGGCATCTTCCAGCTCTCTTCTATAGTTTTTTTCCCTACATATCAAGCTAATGTAAACTTAGATACAAAAATGCAACACATGTCCATTGCATATACAGGCTCCAAACAGGAGAATTTTTCGTCCGAGTACACTCAAGCAATTTTAGTTTTAGAGGTTGCTGGTTTATTTGTTACCCTGCGCACTAATGCTGCTCGAAAATTTAAATTTAAATTCCGCATGGATTCAAAGTGAGGGACTATTTTACCGTTAAATATGCACAGAAATTTAAGTGTAAAAATCTTTGGTCCGCCGTGCAGGTGGGCGAAAGACTCAAGTGATTTCCGACTCGACCGAACCTTTCATCAGGAAGGGAGATGTGATTGGCTGTGCGCTGGACCTCACCATTCCTGTGATCACTTTCACGTTCAACGGCCACCCTGTGAAAGGGTCCTTCAGGAACTTCAACTTGGATGGGATGTTCTTCCCCGTGATCAGCTCTTCTTCCAAATTGAGGTATGCATGTAGCGTTGCCTTAGCGGTGTACCAGAAATTGTCCACACCAACTAAACAGAAAAGTAGAAATGATTATTTGTAATGTATTATATGAGAAAAAATAGTCTCGGTTGAAGCTTTTCTATTATGTAATTTATTTTTATCTACTAAAAGTATAGGTACACTCAAATTTGAGATTTATATAAGAAAATTAAGTAGTTATAGTGCTGTATTATATTTTCCAAGCTTTAACACATACTTAGGAATGCAACTCTTCCACAATTTTCAAAGGAAATGTGGAAAACATGAGAACAGTATTAGTGATGTCTCTGGGGTCTGGCACAGTAGACAAGAGACCAACAAAAACATTGTATCAACCACCTTCCTTCCTGTCTACTGAATTATTCAGATACTCTTTAACACTTCATATCATTGTAACGTTACACTTTCGCCCCATTATGTAATGAAAACTGTTTCACAATGCAAAAAAAAANTAACACTTCATATCATTGTAACGTTACACTTTCGCCCCATTATGTAATGAAAACTGTTTCACAATGCAAAAAAAAATGCAAATCTGGATTGAGAATGTCTTGGGCTCTTTGTTTTGTTAAATAATATTTTTTAAATGTCTGTANAAAAAAAAATGCAAATCTGGATTGAGAATGTCTTGGGCTCTTTGTTTTGTTAAATAATATTTTTTAAATGTCTGTACTTTATGTCATGGTGATAATGATAGAACTTACTTACTACAATAATGTAAACTCATTTCTAAAAATGATGCACAGTGTCCTGAACAGGATTTGAACCCATAACTTCATGGTCCAACTGTGTGTGCTGCCTGAACACACCCAGATTTGCACAATGAAAAATATACAACTTTAGTAATATGGCCTTTCAAAATCCTTTTTTTCTTTTGTAAGTCTTTAATGCGCACATGTCTGCATTTCACAGTTAACTCCAAGTACAATTTGCAATTCTCCCACACCTACATAATGTAAATAAAAATAAAACAAACAAGGAAACTAAGTCACTGAAAATATTTCCTCCCGGTAATTTATGTGCTACCATGTGTGTTGCGTACAGGATGATTCTAAAATCATGGGACAAACATTGAGGGGTGGTAGAGCTCACTAAAAAAAACAATTATTGTATAGGAATATATGGGCGGGAGTGACGCGTTGAGACACACCTACAAAAAAATAACGCATGAAATGCAACGCATTGTTTATTTACAATGTTGCCGCTAAATGCCTTTTTACAGCAATGTTTATAATAATTGCTCAAAATTGCTACCACCGACAGTAATGCAAGCTTGGTAGCGTTGGTGGAGTGATTGGCGAACAGATTCAAATACGCCGTGTATTTCACGCACGCGTGTAGCCGCACAGGATAGTCGAGTGACGAGGTCTTCAATGGAATCAACTGGAGTC
>NQII01002824.1:44457-63043 GCA_002778355.1 Clitarchus hookeri | reverse complement strand
GACCTTAGGACAATTGCCTGCCACCAAACCAGTATCATCACAATTGCCTGTAACTCAGGCATGTTGCTTGTGATTATAAAAACAACAGATATGTAGATAATTAAAAAATTGTTATAAAATAGACTAAATGCAGCAAGCATGCCTGATAGCGCCAATTACCGCCATGATTGACACGACGAACAATTGAAAGAGTAGTGCTGGCAGCTCTTGTCTGCAGCTGATGGTGGAATCAGGGTGGCCAACTCCTGACTTGGACTTGATGGCGCCACTGTTGTCTGCAGTGCAGGAAGTTTAAAATCGGTCAGAGTCCCACAATTACGCTCATGCAATATGTACGCTATTTACACGACTCAACTTGCAAGTAGAGAGAGGAGCTGGACTCAGGTGCAGTAGCATTGAGATGTCTCAGAGTGCTCGTTGTACATTTTTCGGGAGGTGGTCAGTTGTAGTATTATAGTATTAGTCAACTGGAGTACACCCCAGTCCATAGCATACTACCGTGCCACTAAATAAGACATGGGTTCTGCAAAGCGACTTGAATGGTTGTGCCAAAGTTGGTCATCCCACACTGGCAGGTGCTTATTTGGTTGTCAGATTTGTAGGGTTGCGCGAATGTGACTTTTTTCTCACGAAACGAAAACACACAAGATATGTTGTGAACTGTTGTGAAACTGAAACGAAAATGAAAAATAATATCATTAGAGCTCGGCCTTAACGAAAGATTAATGAATTTCATAACATTTTAGCAAGTTGCTCATTATAACAAATTTGTGGCAAAATCAAACGAAAAAAATGTAGGATATGGAGTATTTACCACAGGGGTCCTTGCCTACATTTAAATTTTCGTTTTATGTAATTATTTCAGTTATAAAATAATAAAAAACAAACTAGGTGATTTATAGGCAAAAATATTCTTTGCTGGTGCACTAAATGGACATTCGTTACACACCCGAAAATTAATCAAAATCAAGGATTTTCGTTTCATTGCAACTCTCTGTCTTACCAAAACAAAAATGAAAGTTGTCATTTTCCGTTTTTCGTTTCAGTATACCAAATATTCGCACAACCCTACACATTTTTTGAAGGGTGTGAAACAGTTTCTGCTGAAGTTGTAGTTTTGTAAGGTTGCTGTATAGGAAATCAGGCTTAATTTGCACGTGTTCGCAGGGACACGGCCAGTGAAACTGTGCGCACGTTGCTGGTGTATGGCTACAACCTGGNGTTGTGAGTGTTTTGGTGTGAAACAGTTTCTGCTGAAGTTGTAGTTTTGTAAGGTTGCTGTATAGGAAATCATGCTTAATTTGCACGTGTTCGCAGGGACACGGCCAGTGAAACTGTGCGCACGTTGCTGGTGTATGGCTACAACCTGGAGCCCCCAACTGGAGAGGCTCACGAAGGTGAGCGAGGATACCTGACAGGCATATTAGACATACAGCTGGTTAGAAAACACTGACCCATCACTTGATACTACGGAAAGCAAAAACATTCACAAGATTTTTAATAAGCAAAAATGACATCACCTCAATTTTTCGTAAGCAAAGTTTTGAACAATATATTATTGCGTAATCAGATAAAAACAGTAAATCCCCTTGTAATCAAGCATTTTACATGAAAAAAAAGAATGAAGAATTATTGTGAAAACATGAATTTCGAAAAAAAAATTTATACCAAGTTCAAAACTTTTTTCTAAGCTTCACAAAATAATTAATGGTGCTGCTTGCAATCCAAGCAATGATTATAAGTGTGTAACTGTTGGATCTTTGTCATTGCCTGATACGTCATACCTAAATTAAGTTCTTTTAACCCGAGATTTTCTCCCCTTTCCCACTAATATTCATGGTGTTTACACAAGTGCAGCACATCCAATGTTAACACAACTTAAAAAAAAATATTTTTGCGTGTGTGGACGAAGATTTCAGGTTTTGTCATTTTCCATTGTAGTTTTCCTGAACTGCACTTTTCTGTGATGAATAATGCATCTCTTTGTTCATTGTCACTGATGAAAGTTGCCAGCTGACATCACGTTTGAACTGGCGGTAACTTTACCTTTCTGATTTGTTCTGTTGGTAGCCATGCTGGCAGAGGCCGGGAGGGCGAGGCAAGTCTACTTCAGGACGTACCGTGCTGAGAAGAACTATGCAGTCTCCACTGGGAAGTGGTATGTTCTCAGGAGCAGAAGACCCAAAAATATTACATCGGTTAATTACTTTAGATGCTAAGATTTACGTATTTATTTTATTAGACTGAATCCTATGTTAAAGAGAGCGAATTGTATTCAAAAAATATTTTTTGGTTCATAAATTTCTGAATTGCTTGACTGAAAAATGCTATCTGCCTTGGTGTGCTCACAAACTGTGTTTAAAAAAAAATAGTGTGTACAAGTGTACATTTTTGTATAATTTGTCCAACATTGTGTAACAAAACAGGGAACTCCACCAGTAACACAGAAATTTTAAAATGAGTGTGCGAACTGTATGGCAGAAAATATTGAATTATACTCTACCGTGATGATGCAGAATGCTGCAAATGAAATACACTTTGTACATAGTACAACAATTTTCAAATTGTAATTTTGTCATTAGCTTTAATGTTTGGTTTATCTCAGAACAAATTTAGACCTTTTGAAATAGTGACAAAAAAAAATTCAATGTTTAGAAGGCACGAAGGTTTTTAATGCTTGTGTTTGTTTGGTGATTTGCCTTTGCAGGTATTTTGAATTTGAGATCCTGACGGCAGGGCCGATGCGCGTCGGCTGGGCGAAGGCAGACTGCAATCCCGGGTGCCAGCTGGGCAGCGACGAGAACACGTGGGCCTTCGACGGCTTCAACGTGAGTGGGCACGCCGTGCGGTTGCACGGGGAACCTAAGTTAGCTGTACGGGTGCAGGGGCACGAGTGTGGCCAAGGCTCTCTGCTGGGTCGAGTGAGAGGTGCGGGAGGTTGTAACCACCTTGCCAAGGCTAGGTTGTCCACCTACCGGCACTTGTTGCATGGTACTGGCACTTGCGGGCGTCACTTCACCAGTGTGCGAGACGCTTACCGAACTGGTTGTGTAATCACGAATCTCTTATGGACAGGAGGTTAAATAAAATATCAAACCTATTGTTACAATCATACATTTAGCAAATTCAAGACATGTATTCATTACAATAATTATATATTTCAAAGCTTTACTAAAGTTGAATTTATTTATAAACGAATCGTGTTTAAATTGTAAGTGAAAACAGTCTTCAGATTGAACATGAACTTAGTAGCTTTAACGACATCCTGGTATTTATCGTAGAAGGAGTTCAGCATAGTGCTCTTGCTGCCTCATACTACTTTATCCTCCACGTGGATGGTTTAATAGTGTCTATGTATAGTTTTTCTTCGTATTCTGCCTTACAACCCTGCAGTTCTTTTCCTTCCTAATGCCAACTTTGAAGTGTTACACTGCATCTGTTTATAACTTTAAGTCATCATAATCCCATTTACTTTTATTCTTTAGTGGAATAATAATAATAAAATGTAATTGGGTAGAGTTAACTTTAAAACATTTATTCTTATTTTTCGGAATTTCTCAGCAGGTAATATTTTTACAAATTAGAATTAAGAACTGTGGCAAAAAAAATTCTTTCGTAATTTTTTGAGTGACGTGTAAAACCACATAAGTATAGGCTGTTCATGGTACAGTGAGCACTTTCAAGGCCCTATTTACTTTTTTTCTTTCAGCCATTTTTCTATCCTTTAACTACAGTTCTAAATAAATACTATCATGTAAGTAATAAACAGAGAATGTATATTCCACCGCACTCGGAAATTTTCTGAGGATTAAATAAAATATATTATTTTGACTATTACTCCAAATGAAAGGGCTTTCAAAAGCGCTCACTTTACCGTGAATAGCCTAAGAGCTTGATATTTTGCATTGCCCTCTGCAGGATGAAAGCCTAATGCGATTATCAAAGGTTAAAGCGGGACACGTGAGGGAAAATAATTTGTCGCCGTTCCTGCCTCCGGTGACTATATTCATTGCATGAGGTCTGCACAATTATTCCGTCTGTTTGAAAAAATTGAAATGTTGCCACAACTGTACGTACATGTAAGGACCAAGTGGAAGTGCAAATGAGACAGACTTGGTGAGTTTCTTCAACGCNGTTGCCACAACTGTACGTACATGTAAGGACCAAGTGGAAGTGCAAATGAGACAGACTTGGTGAGTTTCTTCAACGCAGTGGTTGTGTTCAGCGACCGTGCGGTGCGATGAGGAGTATCCTGATGTGTTTCATGTTCGTGTTGGACCACAACTGATGTACAGACACAATGGCGACAATCTTACTGTACATGCAACCCACTGTCAGGGGCAGGGACAAGCTTAGTTAGTTGACACCCCTAGACAGAGCGTATCACTGCGTTTGATGCAGTTGAAAAGAAATTTTCATTTGTTGTTGAGTATTCTGTCATTGACCTCTCTTGCACTCCTAGCTGAAGGATGAGGATGTCACGTGAAAACTGTGGATAATTTCTAAATGCTAGAATGTTAAATCTAAAAAAAAAAAAAAATTCAATACTGCTATTTCAAATGTTATTGAAATGTTAGTTCAGCTAGTGGAATTTGGTAGTTGGTGGAATGGAGTCTTCATTACCCTCACTCACTTTCAGCCATTAATATTTGTCGAGGATGATGTAATTGGGATGTGTAAGGTGAGAGTGGGCTTCGGCATGACACCTCGGGGAGCTGACGCTGCCGGATATACTGGCACAATTCTCACACTGTTTTCACAGGAGTCTGGTGCAAAAGAATTATGTAAGGATTTTCGAGGCATGTGTGCTGACATTTGAATTGAGGTCTACCTTACCTACCTGTCATATGTATTACTAGCTTGTTGCACCACATAAAGTAAATTAACAATTTTTTATATCAAAACAGATAAATCAGGCATTACATTATTTATTTTAACACACTGCAATTTTTAACGTGTTGGCGACGTGATATGATCAAGTACATACATTAAATCAGTAGATGTACGTGTTTACACAGCCCTTGAAAAGCTTTTAATGAATTTTGTGCATTTTGTAGTGCCACCTTTTGGTTTTTGCTGGTACCAGAAATTAAATTTGTACGTAGTGAATGTATGCCCTGTGTCTGCATTCCTGCATTGTTTTGCATAATCAGATATACTTTTTAATGCAGTTGCTTGATTCTAATGCAGTTGTACGACTGGCGTATTTCCCTATCATGCACTTGTAGAGTCAAAAATATTAAAAGTATCACGATAGTCCAGCAACACTATTATTTGCAAGCTTCCCTTTAACGGTTTCATGTGTTTATTTACAAGCTGGGACCCAAGGGTCGCTAACAGGCTTGAGTGACCTTGGTGGTGCTGACACTGAAGTGAGACAAAGCACACCGCTGCGGTATGCACACACGAGCTTCAGTGTCGTGGCTTTGTGAGCGCAACGTTGCCAAAGCAAAGGAACGTGAGAAAAGCACTTAATAAACCTAGCTTGGAATATTTTCTCACTATTTCGGCATCGTAAAATTAGGGTGAGTGAATTATACCAGGGATAGAAATACGCCAATAAATACGGTATCTGCGAGTCACTTCTGTAAACTTTGTGTTCTCCAGATATTCTGATCTTCGACCTTGTCGCCCCCATCTCCCCTCGTGGTGGGTGCAAGGTTTGGTCCTACAGCATCCATGCCTTGACCTTATCCTCGTGGTATATATTGGATGCTGGCTGGATTTCTGTGGGACTTCTTTAGGGACACTTGTTTTGAAACTACAAATTTATATCTCTGGCAACAGCGGCAACATACATTATGCTGTAGAACAAACATAAATTCTGAATTTTTGTCATGTAATTATTATGCAATTAGTACATCATCATTTTCAAATTATGAATAGATTCTCACAGTTTCATGCGTGGATAAAATTTGGTGACTTCATTTGAAGGCATTTTAAAAATGTAAACATGCTATTAAAATAAATATTTAGTTATTTCCTTGAAAGAAAGTAATGACACATAAGTGGAGAATTCAACATTGTGATTATGCAGAGCCTTAAAACTGAAAAATTCCCTGTTTATTTCTTTTTGTCCAACTTTCCCATTCCTGAGTATTTCAGTTACTTATGCTCTTCAAATTGTGCTGCCCTCGACAGTTGTCTTCTACCTAGATAAATACACACATGGTGGATGCTAGGTTTTGGTTTAATCCAGAGAAATGGGGTCTTTTGAAAGTATTCTTCGTATTTAAATAAATTATACAACAAACGCTTCCCGGAAGCAGTAAAAAAAAAATGTACAAAATTCTCTAATGCACGCTTAACTCAGACACAGATTGTAAATAGTATAAGTCAAGTATCGATAGCTTCGAGTTTTACCAAGGTACATTTTAGTAGCTTTGTNGTTGCCACAACTGTACGTACATGTAAGGACCAAGTGGAAGTGCAAATGAGACAGACTTGGTGAGTTTCTTCAACGCGGTGGTTGTGTTCAGCGACCGTGCGGTGCGATGAGGAGTATCCTGATGTGTTTCATGTTCGTGTTGGACTACAACCGATGTACAGACACGATGGTGACAATCTTACTGTACATGCAACCCACTGTCAGGGGCAGGGACAAGCTTAGTTATTTGACATCCCCTAGACAGAGCATATCACCGCGTTTGATGCAGTTGAAAAGAAATTTTCATTTGTTGTTGAGTATTGTGTCATTGACCTCTCTTGCACTCCTAGCTGAAGGATGAGGATGTCACGTGAAAACTGTGGATGATTTCTAAAGGCTAGAATGTTAAATCTAAAAAAAAATTAAAAATCAATACTGCTATTTGAAATGTTATTGAAATGTCAGTTCAGCTAGTGGGATTTGTTAGTTGGTGGAATGGAGTCTTCACTACCCTCACTCACTTTCAGCCATTAATATTTGTCGAGGATGATGTAATTGGGATGTGTAAGGTGAGAGTGGGCTTCGGCATGACACCTCGGGGGAGCTGACGCTGCCGGATATACTGGCGCAATTCTCACACTGTTTTCACGGGAGCCTGGTGCAAAAGAATTAGGTGCACGAATTATGTGAGGATTTTCCAGGCATGTGTGCTGACATTTGAATTGAGGTCTACCTTACCTACCTGTCATATGTATTGCTAGCTTTTTGCACCACATAAAGTAAATTAACCATTTTTTATATCAAAACAGATAAATCAGGCATTACATTATTTATTTTAGCACACTGCAATTTTTAACGTGTTGGCGACATGACATGATCAAATACATACACTAAATCAATAGATGTACGTGTTTACACAGCCCTTGAAAAGCTTTTAATGAATTTTGTGCATTTTGTAGTGCCACCTTTTGGTTTTTGCTGGTACCAGAAATTAAATTTGTACATAGTGAATGTATGCCCTGTGTCTGCATTCCTGCATTGTTTTGCATAATCAGATATACTTTTTAATGCAGTTGCTTGATTCTAATGCAGTTGTATGACTGGCGTATTTCCCTATCATGCACTTGTAGAGTCAAAAATATTAAAAGTATCACGATAGTCCAGCAACGCTATTATTTGCAAGCTTCCCTGTAACAGTTTCATGTGTTTGTTTACAAGCTGGGACCCAAGGATCGCTAACAGGCTTGAGTGACCTTGGTGGTGCTGACACGGAAGTGAGACAAAGCACACCGCTGCGGTATGCACACACGAGCTTCAGTGTCATGGCTTTGCGAGCGCAACGTTGCCAAAGCAAAGGAACGTGAGAAAAGCACTTAATAAACCTGCCTTGGAATTTTTTCTCACTATTTTGGCATTGTAAAATTAGGGTGAGTGAATTATACCAGGGATAGAAATACGCCAATAAATACGGTATCTGCGAGTCACTTCTGTAAACTTTGTGTTCTCCAAATATTCTGATCTTCGACCTTGTCGCCCCCATCTCCCCTCGTGGTGGGTGCAAGGTTTGGTCCTACAGCATCCATGCCTTGACCTTATCCTCGTGGTATATATTGGATGCTGGCTGGATTTCTGTGGGACTTCTTTAGGGACACTTGTTTTGAAACTACAAATTTATATCTCTGGCAACAGCGGCAACATACATTATGCTGTAGAACAAACATAAATTCTGAATTTTTGTCAAGTAATTATTATGCAATTAGTACATCATCATTTTCAAATTATGAATAGATTCTCACAGTTTCATGCGTGGATAAAATTTGGCGACTTCATTTGAAGGCATTTTTAAAATGTTAACATGCTATTAAAATAAATATTTAGTTATTTCCTTGAAAGAAAGTAATGACACATAAGTGGAGAATTCAACATTGTGATTATGCAGAGCCTTAAAACTGAAAAATTCCCTGTTTATTTCTTTTTGTCCAACTTTCCCATTCCTGAGTATTTCAGTTACTTATGCTCTTCAAATTGTGCTGCCCTCGACAGTTGTCTTCTACCTAGATAAATACACACATGGTGGATGCTAGGTTTTGGTTTAATCCAGAGAAATGGGGTCTTTTGAAAGTATTCTTCGTATTTAAATAAATTATACAACAAACGCTTCCCGGAAGCAGTAAAAAAAAATGTACAAAATTCTCTAATGCACGCTTAACTCGGACACAGATTGTAAATAGTATAAGTCAAGTATCGATAGCTTCGAGTTTTACCAAGGTACATTTTAGTAGCTTTGTTTTAACATGTAGGCCTATTTAACAAAAATGGTAAATTTTCTTTGGTAAGTAAAGGTGGACTGTCACGTTATGAGATGAATTTAATGAGTTCGCTATGTTTAGATACAGTGGTGTTGGTTTTGATTCTGCAGCAATTGTGCTGATATTCATTGACTTGAGCACAGAGTATTTTGTGAATGGTTTTGGCAGCAGGCTAAACTCCACCATCCTGTGTGTACTTGAAGGTATTGTTTTTAATTGTTTTGGCAATAATTACCATACTTCAAAGCCTTTAATTCTAGCTTGTTCGTAACTCAGTTACGCTATTGTATTGTGTTT
This sequence comes from Clitarchus hookeri, assembly GCA_002778355.1. Classification (NCBI taxonomy): domain Eukaryota; kingdom Metazoa; phylum Arthropoda; class Insecta; order Phasmatodea; family Phasmatidae; genus Clitarchus; species Clitarchus hookeri. The sequence goes on along the minus strand of NQII01002824.1, from coordinate 54,070 downwards.
ATAACTGATTTACACGGGACAAGTCTAAATAACTGTAATATAATCATTAATAGTACAAAAGAACAGGTAGGTACTTAAAGTCTACTTTGCCTCGAAATGAATTTGTGAAATGCTCTGGGCTTTAACTGTGACTTACGTGTTTTGCTTGTGATTGTACTGCATTATTTCATATATGTATATATATGTTTCCGTTGTATAATGGTTGAGTTTGGTCAGGTCCCGATTCTGCATTGAACTCCGTCTATCTGGATCGGTTTGTTAATGTTAAGTTGTGATGGAACGTGATGTAATTATGGCAGTCAGCTGTCAGCGTGAGAGCTGTGGTAACGTGGTGGTACTTGCTGTTGAACCAGGCGGTGAAGATACACTTTGGCGCTAGCGATCCATTTGGCAGGCAGTATCAAGTAGGCGATAGTGTCGGCTGTTTCCTTGACTTGTTTGATAGAACTATCAGTAAGTAAGATCCCGTGGGCCCGCGTGGGCGGATGACGTGTAGTTTGTGAGCTGTGTCTCATGAAAATATGATTGATTAATTTTCTCAGATCAGTAATGTTGATTTGAAGGGGAAAATGAACGAGGTGCAGTTACAAGTGGAGAATTCTCTGAACTTCATAAGGGGAAATATTGAAATGTGCAGGTAGATAAATCAAAATGTAATGATGTAGTTATATGGAGAGATACATGCGTGTAGAGAGAAATATTGAACCTTATGTGGATATATGGGCTGGTGTAGAGATAAAGTGAAAAGGCGTGTAGATACAGTATAGATAAAGATAGATGGCAATAGATGTAGGTAAATAAGTAGAGCTAGTATTAGAGCCATAGAGATATTATATATTGATATACAAATAGCAAGGTAGAGAGAGAGACAGACAAAGTTAAGGAGCAACACAGAAATAAATTTTTTTAGAAATAGGAGAAAGTTAAAGATAGTGCACTAGAGAAATGAAATAAAGAGAAATAAAAATAAATAGAGACAGAAAATTCTACAGGTCGAGACAAATTTACTTGAAGAAGAAGAGTTAATGGAATGACATACTTGGCTAGTAGGCAAACTACTCAATGAAATAAGTCATGGTTGCAAACTGCAAACCATCAGGACAGTAGCAACTCATAAACTTTGAAGAGTTTTTAGCGGGATTTTTGACCTCACACAGCAATACAGTATGGTGTGCCATTATAAATTGTCAGAAAATCAGGTGATCTTAAATTTTTTAATTTTAAAATTAATGTTATAAGGTTAATGGTACCTTACATGGTAGTGAATGCAAGTTAACAATTTGCCAGAGGATTTCATAGCTTCCAATAGAGCTTGTATGTTTAGGAATTGGTTTGCCATACATTGAAGAAGGAGCACCTTTTACTTAGGAATTGTCGAGGTAGAATACGGAGGAAGTGTTTTTATGGTACAGAGCTCACAAATGGCATGTGTCTTCGCCCGCTCAAACCCACCTCATGTTATTTTATGCCTGCATCGTGTTTGTGTATGTGCCACCAATCTTGTTTCAGTAACCTTGTGAAAGTCACGACACTGTATTTTCTTACGCACCACGCCAAAATTGTAACTTCTTGATAATAAAGTTTGTCTTGAGAAAAAAATTTGGATGAGGTGTGTGAGAATTAAGTTTTGTAAAAGTTGTTTGAGTGGTTCAGCACACAGCCATTATTGTTGGTTAACTTTGTTGGTTAACTGGCACATATGACATCCAGACTCATGCGAGTAGCGGATAATACTTCATTCTGGTCCAAAAATGAATGATTTTGAGAATTTGTTTCTGTTCTTTCATTCATTACTAATTTGTAACTTTTGTTCTCCTGTATCCTCATATTCCCCATTTTTTTTTCCCCATTTATACTTACTTTTCTCATGCCTCTATCTAAACACACTTTTTAAGTGTTTTCTACCCACAAAAATATACAAAAAATGTATCGATTTTGCCATTCCTGCAAAGCTCAGTTTTATTTATATGCCTTTGGCCAAGAATTTGAAAATGTTAAGTTGGTGACAACCATAGTCTAAAGATGAGGTAGATCAATCTCACTGACTGCACACAACTAGCAAAAACAGTGTCAATTGGATTTGAGGTTCAAACACTTTTTAGTAAACTAGTGCCTTGGAATGTTTGTATACTCCCTCTACCCAATCTGGAATGCAGTTAGATTACATTCAAATTGTTGAAAGGATTTGATTAATATAAAAGTACTTGTCTTCTGTAAATTAAGACACAAACAAACATTTTCATCATGTTGAGCATGTGACTTAGACCAGCTGTGTTCCTTTAAGTTAAATAAATGTTGGGTACATGCGCAGAAGATGAATAAGCAGTATACCTCGTCTTTAATCTATGGTGACAACTTAGGGGTCAAAATGTTGTAATTTTCATTAGTACCATGGAAAAAAGGTTTTTTCGATAGTGTGAATTTTAAATTCATGATTGATTATTGGTATGTACAGAAGGTGTAGTTACATGGGGGTAAATGAGCAAAACAAATAAATTAGCATGAAAGATATACAAGTTAGGTGAAATGAAAAAAATACAGCAGAACAAAGGTGCAGACGAGAAGCGAATGAACGAAAGGTGATGGTCCTCACAATTTGTACACCGGCATGAAGTATTATATACTACTGAGTTCTGTAGGGTTAATATGGGATTATGTCAAAAATGAAACAAATTTTTATGTTATATTATTGGATGAAGGTGAATGGTATCAGAGAAAATACTGTGGATCCGTGTCCTTTTCCGTATGCTGTTTTGCTTATGACTTTTCACTCTCCTTCTTTCTATGTTTAGCAGACACTTCTCTCATCGGAAACTACCGGCATATGCGTCTATGTGTGTCTTGTCACTTTTGTTAACACCTAACTCATGAGCAGTGACACACAAAATAATTAATGTGTATATACTGTAATGGATGTTGTATTTTATGTTTGTATTTCACTTCACTTACATCTTTTTAGGACTTTGAACTTATGCATGTATTATTAAGAAAAACCAACTATTAATAAATTTCAATTTAAGCAGATACTTTTCTTCTCTTGTCGGCCTAAGAAATAAATTGTAGCTTGCCTAAAAATTTAAATAATAATGAATCTCCTTAGAGATTTTATCTGTGACTATATTTTATTTGGCTTACATTTATGTAGTTAGTTTCAGTAGAAAGCTTATTATTTTATTGTCGTGCACAGAAAAATATTTTTCTAATTGAATTTTTAAAAGCTGCTTTTTTCATTGTGTTATATCAAACTTTTGTAAAGCCATAACTGATTTTATGACAGTTTTTGTCATGCACAATTGCTGATTACTATGTACATATTCAAAGGGACAAGTAATCATACATGTATAAAATTATCACATTTTTTTCTTCAAATTGATTATTCATAATTCTGGTAGCTTCATTTCCTTTACACCTAATTTAAATGTAGGTCTTAAATTATTTTTATTTTCTGCATACTGTAGATAGTTCAGAATCCTTGTGAGGTACAGCGCCACTTAACGATCCATTTGTCTAGTCCCATTACTTGTTGATCATACCACTCAGTACTATTAAATTATTTAATTCCTATAGTTAACTTCACACGTACTTGCAACAGCTACAATGAAAGTGTCAAACAGTGAAGGAACCAGAACTGAAAATGAGTACCGTATTGAAAACCTCTTTTGAGAATTGGCGCGGATAAAGTGGACAGTAAGCATCTGTAGGTACTTGCTCTCAAATTACGTTTATCACAATGACAAATGGATGTCAATTAGAAGACATGTTTGTCTTCTTACTGAGTTCGGGGTATGCTAAATACCTCTGATAATATACACTATTTGCCCATGTACCACTAGCCCCCCCCAAGTATGTAAAACCAACACCCCAAATTTTGAATACATATCCCAGGGAAAAAAAATTGTACAAACAGTATTCAGTTCTAAAACCTTGTGTTTCAGTGGAAAGCTGTTTTGCAGAAGCTATACATATGTAAAAAAACTAAATGAGGTACAAGATATTGTATTTACTCAAAATAAGCACCCGGAATTAAAAAAAAAATTAATTGTTATCTGGGAATAGGGTGGGTGTTGTGTTTGTAATTTAGGCAGTTTTGCCACACAGCAATGTGCGTTGCAACCTGCAGCCAGCATTTGCTGGGCAATTGGTAATATCAGCTGAAACTGTCCATCAGCATCAGCGGGCAGGCTGAACTCGACACAAGTAGACAAGATATTTAAACACAAAAGACAACTTATCTCTTGATATGTCACATCTTCCTTCAACATATGCAATAATAGATAAACATGCCATATATTAAAAATATGTAATTACTCTTTAAAATGTTACTTGTCTATAGAAAACATGAAAAACTTCAACGAAATTTTTAAATGCGGATTGTTTGTCCGCTGGGCCAACCACGTGTTTTCAGACCGGCTTGAAAGCCACCCACCCCTTCCACCAGCCACCTACTCGACCCCACAGACCGTTATCTGCTTTGATTCGAGAATAAAATGAAAAATTATCATGTTTCCTCATGCAACCACCCAAACATCTTTTCCCAGAAACAAATTTGAAAGTTAGGAGTATGGGGTTCTTATATGGAAATTATGGTTTTAGAGAAAATCACGTGTAATATGCAATAATCCAAAACCACTTAGTTTTATGCCGCTTCTAAACGTTATTAAATCTGATGGTAAAATATTAAATTTACAATTGAGCAAATATATAAAAATTCTAAGTAGCATTGTGTGGTCCAAGTTACATCAGTCTTATTTAAGTAATTAAGTTACCTACTTCGTTATTGAGACTAGATTACTAGTACAATAGTTACAGTCCCAGTTTGTTATTGATTGCGCATCCTTTTGCGCCAAAGTTTGTCCGTAAATTTTTTTTACATGAAAAAAATAAATATTTCCACATATTTTTTTTTGCAGTACATTTTATGTGTCTGCTAGCGAACTTGCAACTCTCACTTAGCGATGCAGTTCATTTGACTTGGAGTACATGTGGGCTTTGGCACTCGTGCATACATATTTTGCAAATTATTTTCTCATTACTAAGGCCTGCACTCGGATTGTTTGTGTACCTGATAGTGTGTCTCGAACCATGTTACTTACGTAAGTAGTGCAAGGGTGAACATTGTGTGTGGTGAGACTTGCCACAAAAGCTAGCTAGCGCAAAGTGAAGTGTCCTCCTCCCAGCTGAAGTGTTCTGGTTTAAAGGAAGAAAAGTGGTACAGTGGCACGGCTGAGACGTTTGGCAAACAGTGGCAGGCAGGCGACATTGTCGGGGTTTTCCTCGATCTTTTCGATCAGACCATCAGTAAGTCAGGCGTACAGAGTGCCACGGCTTCACGTAGAACGTTCACCTCTTGATTTGTATTTCAGTTTGGGTTGTAGACTTTTTTCATACCATTTATTTTGAAGCTTGTAATACTAAGCCAGTTCTCGTCTTTTTCTAACAGAAAATTTTGGTGTTGGATATCTCTTAATGGAACAAACTTTCTAATAGTGTACGCAGATATGAGGAATCAGTGAATTTTCTTGATGGAAATTGGAAATAAACAACCACTGGAAAGTGAATTGTTACTTTGCAAGCACTGAAAAATTACAGTTGATCTAAGATGAGAATTGGTTTGTTTTTAGTTTTGTGAGAAGTAAATGCCAGTTAATTTTGTTTCTAATTTGGTTTATTTGCTAGTTAGACATTACATGTGCCGATAATGCCCATTTTGTAGAATTGTCAGAGTGGCTTTTAATTAAACTAAGTTCATTTAGTTCCGCTTCCACCTGGAATATGCCTTTCTAAATGTAGTAACACCCGAAATTTTGTGCAGAATTGGTCAGCTATGCTTATTTCATGAGTAAACATCAGCTCTAGAACTTTTGTAGGACCATTACTTTATGTGCTTACCAGCCTTATTTTTATAATACAATTTAATTTCTACACGAAGGAACTTTCCATAATAATTCCTGCATTTTTAAGTGATTCAAGTAGATCTCTCATTTACAAAAATTTTAATTTTTTTTTTGTTAGTTTAGTGTACATATTTTCATTGTCAATTTGAGTGGTGATTATGAAATAACTTATTCATATAATGTTTGATTGTGTTTTTTCACCATTATAACTTCCTGCTACTCCGGTGGATTTGTTCTGCATGATCTTCAGTGTCATTAAACCATTTACCCCTTTGCAAGTATTTTAAGCACTCAGGAAAGAACTGAAAATAATACCATTTTGTGCGAGGTGTAAACACAGACAATTGTAACCATATCTGAGGAGAACTGTAACTCTACATCCAAAGTGAAAATATGTTTACTCGAATATGACGCTTTCAAAAATAAGATGAATACGACTATTTAAATTTTTATCGTTTAAATCCAGTTATGTAACATATGAAAATGTTCTCTTTTTCAGTTTTTTCTCACCATGTGCTGTGCATGCATATTTCCATCCTCACTAAGCTACAAGTTGTCTAGATTTACGTTTGTTGTTTGCTAATGATTTGCATGTCTTGCTTTTTTTATGTGTTTAACATCTTAACATTTTGTGTCTTGAGAGTTTAGTCAAGAATATGGATGATGAAAACTAAATGTTATGTTTTTATTTCTTCAATTATTTCTTGTGTTTTGTACTGTATGTATCAAGGACACCAGTTTACACAAGAATTAAGATTAATAATTATTATCTGTGTGAAGTCCATGATATAGATCATTAATGTGGCTTCATACCTGGAGGTTTTGGGTTTTATTCCCATTCAGGCTGTGAATGTGCATATTTTTTGTNGATCATTAATGTGGCTTCATACCTGGAGGTTTTGGGTTTTATTCCCATTCAGGCTGTGAATGTGCATATTTTTTGTACAAGTTTATGACAACAAGTAAATTGCCTCCACAAATGTGCTTAAGACATTTGCAGTAAGGGGAACGAGAGAGAAGGCACTAAATTTAGTGTTGTGTTTCTTGATGTTATATTCCATGTATATATACATAAATGTGTTAAATTTTTTGTTTGTGTCTGTGTTGTACTATATAAAATATATCTTTCTGGCTTCAGTTCACAGTTCCTTGTTNTTGTTTGTGTCTGTGTTGTACTATATAAAATATATCTTTCTGGCTTCAGTTCACAGTTCCTTGTTGAATGGTTGGTTATGCTTGCTTATGGCAGATACTTGGATATTTGAAAACGTACTGGAGAAAGTACCACATAGAAGGTCTACATTTGTGGGATCCATGGCCTAAATCGCCCACTCTATACGCAGGGATTCTCGTGTTTAGAATGTTGAGGACACTACAGCAGTGTGGAGGGTTTTCTCAGGGTTCTTCCTAGTCTCACTTCTCTATTGCTGCATCCTCACCTCACCCATTTTTCACCTTCTTAACCATGATCCTGCCTTGGGTGGCAACGATGCGTGAACATTTTTGAGTTATAGTAACTGTTTACTGTGCTTATCTGCCAGAAATTATCTAGTGTGATGTGGTTAAGTCCATTTGACTGCAGTCTGGCAACTTGTTTTATTTGTGTTATGGTTACATGTGTCTACGTGGTGTGAGTTAAAAAAAATTGAGTGTTATAAAAGGTACAAAAGTTTTTTTTAGTATTTCCAGCTTAGAATGTATAACCACTATGTAAACGATTCTGTAAAGATATGGACAGACAACCTCTTTCTTACAAATAAATTGATTTGTCTAATTTTTTTTCTGTATAATGAGTCAACAGTTAAATAGGAACATGAGTACTTGCAGGTATGAAGCCAATTCATAGAAAGGGACAGAAGAATTACGCCTAACTATTTTTATGCAAAAATCGCAACAGTAAGTGGTAACATGAACAGAATGTTGAAGTGGAAAAACAGTAATCAGAAGAGACATGTTTTTTCAGTTGGCTTCTAGTTCATTGCATGTCAATAATTAAATTGCAAACTGAATTCTTTTACAGACTCTGAAAGTTGGAGTGTTGAAAAAAAAAAAAATGTAGATACAGTTACAATTGCAGACGCCTTTTAACCTTGCAGTGGTGAGGCAAGTCTCTGTAACTCAGTAATTTATTGTGTGAAAGGTCATGGGTTAGAGTCCCATGAAGGATTGTGGCATTTTTGGGTTCAGCTTCACGTACCTACTTTAATTTAATTTTTTTTTAGCAGCTGCATAAAGTGTGGGTGTTAACGAGTCACAATTAAGATAACTTGAAAACATTAATTTTTTGGTTTAGTAAATATTGTAGTCCATTCTTAGTTGCTTAAAATTTTGTCTTATTTTAAATATTATATCTTGGTAAAAAAGTATCAAAATCATCTGGTTTATATTTTCTTGTTGAGCGCTGAATTATTCCTTCTGTTCATTTTATTTTTGTTGTGACTCACAATAATGCACAGGCTTCTCTCTGAACGGTGAGTTGCTGATGGATGCTCTTGGAGGAGAGACGACCTTCGCTGATGTGCAAGGGGAAGCATTTGTGCCTGCTTTCACTCTCGGGGTTGGCCAGAAGGCAAAGCTCACCTTTGGTCAGGACGTGAACCAACTCAAATTTTTTACAACTTGTGGTCTTCAAGAAGGTTACGAACCCTTCTGTGTGTAAGTGCAATTTTGTCACTAGATTTTTTTATTTAATTTTTAACTGGTTCCGCACAACTTTCTGACATGTTTATTGTATTGAAAATTTTTTTATAGTTATTGTATGGTAATTATAATACCTTAATGTAACCTTTAATATTCCATATTATCTATTTAATGAAAAATCGTGAGTTTATTTCAAATTTACTTAAAAGACTTTGGAGAGTATATTTTCTTAAATTTACTGAACTGCACGTATTAAATTATAGGGGGGACATTCGTGATAAATGTTGAATACTGCAGACACAATATTGCAGATTGGAGGCTAATGATGTAATTTACAAATGCTAAAAATGCACTATAATTAAATTCACTTTTACTCTTGTAATAAAGAAAAATCCTCCACACAAAAATATGTGTTGTCAATTGTGCAGAAAAAAGGCAGTGAGACTTGCACAAAAGTAGTTTCTTACAACCCTGCCTGTGTAGCTGCACCAATAAGGAAACCTCGTGTAGCTTGTAATAAAGCGTCTCTTTCGTTACAAGCGTATTTAGAATTTTAGCATAATGCAGCCTCAAAGGTTAGGCGCCATCTTGTAACGTTCAGTCGCTTACACTGCCGACTGTTTATTTGCCACGACTTGCTCAGGGTAGAATACACGAGACTCAGTTAATTGAACACTAGTTAATTTTGAAATAAAGTTCAAGTTCGAAGTTAGTTTGTTCTATACTTTATTTATCATTTTTTGAATTACACAGTTCACAGATGAATTACCAGTATTCAGAGTACGAACCGTACCGAGATAAATATCCAAGTACAGAACAGCGTCACAGTGGTTTACCGTTTATTAATGTCTAAAAACTTGCATCGCAAGACTAATTTACGAAGGCAGGAGGGATGTTAGTTCCCTCCTGGCACCCTAACGACCTCCCACACTGGCGGAAATAAGTTTAAGACTTTAGGTTAAGTTGAAATGATGTGAAAAGAATTAACGGTCGCGGGTGCTTGCCGGTGTGGGTGAAGTACTTCACGCCTGATGCGTCTTCTTACGCCCGATGCGTCCTCTTCGACGGTTGGTTACTTT
>NQII01002824.1:0-44173 GCA_002778355.1 Clitarchus hookeri | reverse complement strand
AAATGAAACGGTAACCGGACTACTGATAAAACGTAAACAGCAGATGTCCGCCCTTTAACCTACAAACGCACATGTCTGTCTGATAAACAAACACGGGAAACGAGCTACCACGGCTTTAAACTGAAATACGATAAAAAATATTACGACGCTTTCCAGAGCTTCATACACCCGAAAGAATTTTACACCCACGTCCCGAAAAATTACGAATATTGCGTCATTACAAGCTGCACTACACTACACTACACAAACTACACTACACTACACAAGCTGCACTACACTTACAAGCTACTCAAGCAGCACTACACTACACAAGCTGCACTACGCTACACTACACTACACAAGCTGCACTACGCTACACTACACTACACAAGCTGCACTATGCTACACTACACTACACAAGCTGCACTTTTTTTGGTTGTAAGAGACGAACCTTGTATTTTCTAATGCCAATTACCATTTAAAAAGTTAACTTGCCTGTGGAAAACAGGAACTTCTTTAAATACTAGAAATTTGGACTTCTTATCCGCCAGGCTGGCCGCATGCTTGCTGACCAGCCTGAAAANGGACTTCTTATCCGCCAGGCTGGCCGCATGCTTGCTGACCAGCCTGAAAACCACACTCCCCTTCCCCCTCCCATAACAAATATCTGCTTTGTTTCAATTAACATCACTTGGCCAACTCCATTCTTGTCATAGCCATGCTTTCGTTGGGTGGGAGGGAAAAGCAGTTTATGTTACGATGAACCCGACTATTTTCAGTCCTGTATTTATCGCCATGTAAGAGACCCACACTCGTACTTTTGAAATAAGTTTCTGAGAAAAGGTGTGTGAGTGGCACATGAGTAGATATGATAAGAATATGTTATTAATTTTGGTTTTCATTCACATGTAAAAAAATGTCTGTTGAAAGTGTGTTTTGGGTTGTAGACAGAATACCAAGGAAACTATGTTAATTTNAGTAGGAGAGAGACGGATGTCGAACGCTGCCGAACGCAAAGGCCGATTGTGCTTCTTTTTCGCTCGTTCCGCGCTCTCGCTTGCACTTCAAGCCTTACATGGAACGCCTCAGAGCGAGGTAACGCCGCATGAGTCATGTTTTTTCGTGCGTGCAGCCGGCTCTATCGAATTATAAGACGTTGTCACGTCAAAAATGTCTGTTGAAAATGTGTTTTGGGTTGTAGACAGATTACCAAAGAAACTATGTCCATTTTGAGACACATAATAAAAAAAAACCGGTTGTGCTTGTAGTGATTTTATTAACTTTGTTTGATATAACTGTAAAAAAAATTTCAGACGCTATGTAGTGTGTCTGGTAACGTTAACACACATTCCTGCCATCTGTATTACAGGAACATGAAGCGAGCGGTGACATACTGGTACACGAAGGACCAGCCAATATTCGAGAACACAGACGACATGGCGGACACGAAGATAGATGTGNAGTGACATACTGGTACACGAAGGACCAGCCAATATTCGAGAACACAGACGACATGGCGGACACGAAGATAGATGTGACGAGGATCCTGGCTGGCTCCGACACCCCGCCGTGCCTCAAGATCAGCCACAACACCTTCGAGACGATGGAGAAGGCCAACTGGGAGTTCCTGCGGCTCTCCCTGCCCGTCATCTGCCAGTCCATTTTCATCGAGTTAGTTCTGCTGGTTTAACTGACACTAAAGGGCCCATCTACAACTGTGCCGTCCCAAACTCGCAAACTGTGTCCTAAGATGACAGATGAAAAAGAATTAAGTTTTCAGTTTGGAATTTTCATGCTAAAATCAAAATTTAACGGAAGCATAAACGAAATAGGGTGAAAATTCTTACTTTTCTTCAACCATCCACACTACTGATAAAATTAATCAAATACACCTATAGTTTAACTGGAATGTAAATATAAATTATTTTAAGCTGGAAAAATACATCTTTCATTACTTTAAAAAAACTGAATTTACAAATTCTGTACAATTCATAAATTACATTGACATTATAACATTCATCACATGTAAACATGTAAATGGATTAAGCGTTTAAATTAAGGAAACCATAACATTCAGCTTACTATGTTCATGGCGCTCTGCTGGCAGTTTGTGATAGAGTATCTTTGAATGAACATTGCATCACAATCGTAGACCATGAATTTGAATGCATAACTGTGATGTCATTCAAGTTGGGATTGGGTTACAGACACATACATGGATGCAGCCAGTGTTAGATGAGTCCTTGTAGTCCCAAAACTTGGTCTTCTTGATAAAACTGCAGTGCTGCAGTGGCAGCATACTGTATGTGTGTTCTGAAAGACCCACGTTTGATTCCTGGTCCAATCTGCGCGTTCTGTTTTTGGTTTTACATAGTTTTCGTAAATTGCTCCAAATGAACACCAGATTTATTTTTTAAGATATAGACTACGTCCATTCCTTCCATGCTCTGGATTACCCGAGCAACTACAGTATTTCTGTGCCTAATAATGCTCCTACGGATGAGGTGTTAAAACATAATTTAAAAGAAACTCTAGCACGGAACGATATTACGTGAAAGCGCTAAACTATGTAGACATCAATGAAAAAAGATTTACTCATCCTTCTAAGTGGTTCATAGTTAGTTGATGCCTTTGAAGCTCTACAAAGTTTCATCATTTTGCTCACTGTGTATACATCCATGGCATGGAGCAGTGACTATTATCCGTGTGTCAGTCTGGTGACAGCATGAAATTGTTTGGAACATGATTAACTTACTGCGACACCGAGTTTCATTATAATGGTATAAAATTAAAAGAAACCTTTTTAAGTCACTACCCATCTGTGTATTTTAAAGAGAAAAAAATTTACATTTTAAGGACAAAAAAAAATTTGTATTGCACGGTTGACATCTTTGTACCATAACTGCTCCATTGAGTGTTTTTTAAAACCTGTATAATAGGGGGCAAGGATTTTTTTTTCTTCAAAATTGATTTCCAATGTGTTCCGTTAATTATGAAATATTTAGCTATCATGGGAAATGCAAGTACTATGTACAGAAATTTTTTTTAATGAAGTTAAGAAGTATTCTTTTACAAGCCTTTATTGACTAAACTCATTCACAGTTACAACAGCTAATGTTCCTCTTGCCTTCCTCAACCTCACTTTCGGCAACCACTATTGATGAAACAAAGTAATCAACTGTTGTGTAGGCGAAGTAGGAGGGTGGCTTTCAGCTAACGTGTGGCTTTGTTGGCAAGTCAGTCCACAATGAAATTTTTTTAAAAAATTTGTTTATGTTTTTTCATAGGCAAGTAGCTTTTTAAACATTAATTACTTTGGGAAAATAATGATGTGTTCACCACATTTATGCCGAAAATGTGATGTGCCAAGAGGTGAGTGGTTTTTCATCTTTAAATACAGTAACTTTGTTGATTGTTTGCGTTGGTGTCGTGCTCCGACTGTTCTCGAACGCGACAGCTTCCACCTCATGTTAGTGATCGCTTTGCAAGGAGCAGCACACTTCATTGGAAGGGAAAATGGACCGAAGTTGCAAATTTAACCACCACCCTGTTTCTAATGAGTCAGTTTTATCACAAAGTGATGTTTCTGACACCATAACTAGTATTGAATATTTCAGTGTGATATGCAACATAGCACCAAAGGAATACATAAGAGCAAAGATCGTAAGATCGTAAGATTACATGTTGGTGGAACATTCTAGAAATGTTTCTGATGGTGACACTTGGCATACCTGTGCTAATTGTGATGAAAATATGTAGTGATGGGTCAAGACTCAAAAAAATTGAGTTGAGTCAAACTGATAAAGTTATTCGAGTCGTGTTTTATTCCGGCAGACATTGAGATACTGAACATGCAAGTCATGTCACTGTGCGTTCAGGTTTATAAACAAACAAATATTTACACCTAACAAATCACCTTTCGTGTCTCGCAGATCAATAATTTTACATTGCTTGATGTTTGTGATGTTTGGTATATATGCCAAAGAGATAAAACCCGATCCTGCACGACACATGCACTAATTCAACAACGAGATTGTAAACAATGCTGATGGACTAGGCTGAGACTATTTTTTAATCAACATCACACAGCTGACATTACTGTTCCTACCATAGTCATCCACTCATCGGCAGGAAAGAAATATTAGCGCTGTGAATTACTTAACCAAACAAAGGATTATTCTTATTGTTAGAAACTAGTCCAAAATTTTTTTCTTAGTAAACCGTGACTATAATTATAAGAGGGGGAGGAATTTGTAGAGGGGTAGATGTTATACCCTTGTATATATGGTACACATTTACATTTATGTTGCAAACTCAATTTTAATTTGAAAATTTTACACTGAACTTGATTTGACTTGACTCGAGACTCAAACAACTTGGCTCGACTCGAAGCTGTAAAAAATCAAACTCGCCCATCACCAAATAATAATAATAATAATAATAGCGTGTGGGGAGTGCACCCAGGGCAAGACAACACCCTCCGAGTGACGGTCTTTCCAGCTGGGACCCGTAGGCGACCGTCATCCCCGGGCATGACAGAAATGAGACCCTATAATGGAGCGGGGTTGGAATGCAAGGGCGGGGGAAACGGGAGTACCCCGAGAAAACCCGCCGGCAAGCGGCNGCAAGGCAACACCCTCCGAGTGACGGTCTTTCCAGCTGGGACCCGTAGGCGACCGTCATCCCCGGGCATGACAGAAATGAGACCCTATAATGGAGCGGGGTTGGAATGCAAGGGCGGGGGAAACGGGAGTACCCCGAGAAAACCCGCCGGCAAGCGGCATCGTCCAGCACGATTCCCACATGCGAAGATCCGGGAGTGGGCCCGCCGGGGATCGAACCCGGATCGCCGTGGTGGGAGGCGAGCGCCCTGGCCACTACACCACCGCTGCCCCTCCCATCACCAAAAATATGTTGTGTGTACTCGTAGTGTTTAGAGCTGCTCATGTCTCTTGCTTGTGAATGGCCAGGGAAGGAGAGAAGCTGAGGCGGTGGCAAGAGATCAAGATACGGCAACACAGGCTGATGATCGACGCAGAGCAGACAACGCCAGCCCACATAGAGCAGATCATGAGGTCTGGCTTCACCATGAATGACCTGAAGGGTGAGCCATTACCTACTTGTCACCTGCGAGTCTCGCAGCGCCTCCCTGCAGACTCCTTTTGCATTCAGCCAAGCGTAACGGAACCCCAGTTCGCACAGTGGAGCCAACCAGTGTTGAAACACAGCGCCTTGGTTACGGTACCTGTTTACACTATGAATCAGTGATTCATTCAATCAATCAATAACATCATTCGGTCGAGTTGTTCAGGGTCATGTAGTTAAGTCAGTTAGTTAGTTTAACTCTTTACTGGAGCTTATCTCCCTGCTTTTGTTACTTCATGCAGTAATCTTAGCTTTTGAGCATTACCGATCTTTGGCGCCCACGGGTGGAATATTGAGAATGCTCTTAATCCTCCTGTAACCCAGCAGTTGATCAGAGGATATAACCCTTTTGTGATACTGTTTGGTGCTCTCAAAGAAACTGCAACCACATTATGAAAATCCTGTTATCACCCAGAACATCCATAGTCCATTTGAGCTGTCTTTCCAATCACTATTGAACTGCTCACTTTGTTACCCTGCTGACTGTACACGTAGAGAACCATATGCATGCAACAGCTTNTCCAATCACTATTGAACTGCTCACTTTGTTACCCTGCTGACTGTACACGTAGAGAACCATATGCATGCAACAGCTTCCCTTCTACTTTTTTGCCCTTCGTTAACTCAGAGACAGCCATTCCTGTTGTTGGCCTGCTTTGCAATCAGAATCTATTTGGTTTGTTAATTCATCAAGAGGGTTCGTTATCATTTTTGTTATATTTTGTGCATGTAATACTTTTTTATATAGTTTCTTTCTTTTTTTAAAATCAGATATTGTGCAAATAATTCAAATACAAGCAGAGACAGTTTTTGTTAAGTGCACCACTGTTAGAAAAAAAGTGAAGAACAAGTTGTAATATTTGTATGCTTATTGTGGAAAATAAAGCAATTTATAATTGCACTGATCCCTCATTTAGCATGTCTTCAAACTGCTTGATTTCAATCACAGAGACATATATTTTGTAGACCAATTCTCAGATAACACAGTAGTAAATTTCAGTTAATGCAAAATTGCCAAACGGAAATGCCGGCTGTCACACACGAAGGTCGAACAATGTGTGTTTTTTTTGTGTGGTGTACACCCCTATCTATATATAGTCATCCTGACGTTACATCTGGCAANCCTATCTATATATAGTCATCCTGACGTTACATCTGGCAAAAATAACAACTGCCACTGGGTTCATTTTCCTTATGGCCTCCAGGCAAGATGCTACCGCAACACGTTCCAGCGCTACCGTTAAAACATGTAAATAAAACTATATCTCTCTAGACCAAACTTGAGAGAATGAGGTGAGCAGAAGTTCATTAAGGACATATGTACATATACTGGCCACATGTTTTGTTTGAGTGAATCAACTGTGTGTGACAATTTTAAAACACAAGAATTCTATTGAAGTTTGTCCAACTTGGATGCTGTGGGCTGTTGCTGAAGCATCTTTCATGTTCGGTACCAGGTCATAAGTGAATATATGATTCATATGTAAAGATTGTTATGTGAATGGTGCCATGAAAAATATAATGGCCTTAGCGAAACTGGCGTCAGCCAAGCTGTGATATGCCAAAAAAGCGTTAACCAAATTTTTATAAACCAACGCTCATATATCAGGATGGTAAAAATGATTTCATCGCCAGCAAAGGGTGGTTCGAAAAATGTTTGTGGATAGATGCAGTTTGCATTCCATAAGAAAGGAAGGTGAAGCAGCAATTGCAAATGAAAATGCGGCTGCAAACTTCCTGGGTGTACGTGAAGACATCGTAGAAGGAGGCTGCAGTCCGGAACAAGAGTACGACACCAACGAAACAGACCGAAGAATGCCAGAGAGAACATGCATTTCTAAGGATGGAAAAGCAGCCCCCAAGGATTCAAAGTTTCTAAAGACCGGTTACCATTTTATTAGGCAGAAATGCAGCTGGTGACCATAAAAAAAAANCCCAAGGATTCAAAGTTTCTAAAGACCGGTTACCATTTTATTAGGCAGAAATGCAGCTGGTGACCATAAAAAAAAACCTCTTTCAGTGTATCGCTCAGAAAACCCTAGAGCACGGAAAGGATTCTGCAAGAGTCATTTACCTGTGATATGGAAAGCTAACCACAAAGAATGAACCACCATAGCTATTTTCAGTGATTGGTCTCACAAAGGTTCACCTATTAATTTTCGACAGTGCACCTGGTTGTCCAACAGAAATGTCTCGCGTGTTGAAAACATAAAAGTGGTGGTTTTTTTTTTTTTTTTTACTAAAAAGCAAAAGAAACTATGGTTCTTTCTTCGTGGAAAAATTCCAGAATTTTAAATCTGTCGACGATCACTTGAATAACGTCACAGTTGATATTGTAGACATGGGTCATTTTCTGGGGTTCGACAAACTTGAGTTGCACGGTGTAAGCCAACTTTTGGGCTCACATTTTGAGGATAAACAAAATAATTTAAAATTATGAGACACAGTGTTATGCACCAGAAGATGAAGAAAAAATTAAAACCATGAAATAACGCAACAAAAAAAAGAATAGGAAATTTTTTTTGGTATGATAAACTAGACATTTTCATTCCTGGAGGAAAATGATTCAGATGAAAAGAGAAGAACCACTGTCATTCAAGAAATTAAACAGGAGTGTGAAGTGTACAGAACATCGTTAGCAGAACCAAAGAAACCAAAACAAATTAAATTGGACTTGTTTTTCAAAACAACGCACAATGACTTTGCTGACGTCAGTCAAAAAATTGTTTAAGCCCTTTCATGTCGTGTTTATAATGCTTATGTAACAAAATATAATTGATTTTCGTTACAAAAGCTTGCATGATTTGTTTAGTATTTTTTGTGGTTGTGTTTAAATGTGTTACCAATACCATACGTATTTTAGTGGAAAAATTAAATATTAACTGCTAATTAATTTTTGTGTTCATAAAAATTAAAGCTTTATTTTTAAAAATGCAAAAAATACAGTGTTAGTTTTTAGAAAAGTATTTATTTTTCTGATGGTTGCGATCAAAAATAAATGATTAACATGTCTTGTGTCAATGTACTGAATCACCNAAAAGTATTTATTTTTCTGATGGTTGCGATCAAAAATAAATGATTAACATGTCTTGTGTCAATGTACTGAATCACCTAACAGTGGTCGGAATCATGTGGCATGCCCGACTCACGGTGTCTACACTTCCATACGCGCTGTCATATTTATCATAATTGTAAGTAAACTATTCAGTGAATGGCTTAAAATGATAAATCCCATTATTGCCTGTTTATAATTTCATGGTTTTTCGTAATATTATATGATGTAAAGAATAATTCCCTCCACATTTTGGAACACATTATGCTCCAGAATACACAATTTCAATTAACACTCACATTTTTAGGAATTAATTAGTTTCACCAAGTGAGAGACTGGTGCATGGAACTTTCTTCCATTCCAGGAGGTAACTCGGGTGTGGGGTTGAACAGCCTTGGTGCCAAAGTATACACACAGTTTGCTGTTTTCCCTCAGGTCTGCAGCGTGGTTACTCAGAGGATGCTGCGGAAGCTGACGAGATGATGATGAGAACGTCTCCCGAGTCGCCCCAGTCTCAATCCAAACTAAAGCACAAGCCATCCCGGCCACCGAGGAAAGGCTCTCTGTCGCGGAACGCCACTTTCGACCGCTTGGACAATGCACAGCTTAACGGACCTATGGATGGAGGTAAAGTTACCNTCTGTCGCGGAACGCCACTTTCGACCGCTTGGACAATGCACAGCTTAACGGACCTATGGATGGAGGTAAAGTTACCAGTGGAAGTAGACTGTTTTTAAATACATCATCTCTTTTGAACCTATAGTAAGTTGAAGAGTGAAAGTGGTACATCCCCACTGTAATTCTTAAGCTAAACTAATAGTTTTAAACATTTTTTTTTTAGTAAATTGCATAAAATTTTCAGTTAGTAATCTTTTTTTTTTTACTAGGTAGCAACAGTTACATGTTTTACTCTTAAAACATACAGGTTTACGACTGTCGACCAGAATTGTCAATTGATCTGGGAAGTGAGGTCAGAGAACTCATGAAGAAAGGACATGGTTTCTTGTTATGTACCGAACCCGGACGCCATCATGTCGACACTGATGGCCGCCAACCTTGGCACCACAAATACTGAATACTACACATGTAATGTAGTACTTTAACCAAAACATATTTATNTCTGTCGCGGAACGCCACTTTCGACCGCTTGGACAATGCACAGCTTAACGGACCTATGGATGGAGGTAAAGTTACCCGTGGAAGTAGACTGTTTTTAAATACATCTTATCTCTTTTGAACCTATAGTAAGTTGAAGAGTGAAAGTGGTACATCCCCACTGTAATTCTTAAGCCAAACTAATAGTTTTAAACATTTTTTTTTTTTAGTAAATTGCATAAAATTTTTAGTTAGTAATTTTTTTTTTTACTAGGTAGCAACAGGTACATGTTTTACTCTTAAAGCATACAGGTTTATGGCTGTCGACCAGAATTGTCAATAGATCTGGGAAATGAGGTCAGAGAACTCATGAAGAAAGGACGTGGTTTCTTGTTATGTACCGAACCCGGATGCCATCGTGTCAACACTGACAGCCGCCAACCTTGGCACCATAAATACTCAATACTACACTTCCCCCTCCTAAATTTACGGCCACCCCTAACTGGTCTAGTGACTTAATTTTTTTTCTTGGTCTACCACTCCCGCCGTGTTGGAGGATGCCTCATTCTTTCACTGCGCCTAAGAGAGTAGCCTCCCTGAGGAGTTGTAGTTTCCACACCAAAACCACGAAAACCTTCTTCCTCTTCACTTGACGCACCGCGAGCGACGTCATTCTCTCATCTAGCCTCGCCATAGCCGCCACCCCCTCCTAAGAAAAGCTGTTATGCCGTATACACCATAGCATGCCTTGAAGCCTACGGTTGGCTTGCCCAGCTGTTGCTGCGTGCTGCACCGCAACCCTCTTCGCATCACGTTGTAGCTCTCTTACCCCTTAAGCCTTCGGCCACAAGAGGGGTACTCGCCGCCAGCTTCGGCCATCTCCACAGGCTGACCGCCAACGCTCTCTGTATGTCTCTTCTCTCTGCGTTTTCTCCTTCACCACACACTGCAACCTCCACGCTAGCCTTGTGCGCCGCATATGAATAGGACTCGCAATGCTCAGTTCGATGCTGTCTCGGGCTAGTCTAGTTGCAGAACGTCACACTGCCTGAGAGGCCACAGACACCGCATCTACCTTCGTAGAACGTCACTCTGCCCGAGATTCAACCAACTTTTTCAATTCATCACTGCTATTCGCAGCACTGTCGAGAGTCTTACTCTGCATGACACCACCTCGCTGCTCGTCAGCACACCGAAGTCTGTCGCGCTTCTATTTACCCCATAGCTAACCCTCAGTTGACTCGAGTTTGAGTACCGCTGACTTGGGTTCAGGTGTCAACCAGGTATATACCTGGAAGGAGGAGGAGGCTGCTCACCAGGGATGGTCCGCATCCAGCACGTCTAGCTCAACTTCGAACCTCATGTGGCACGTGCCTCGTGCAGTTTCTCCGCTGCCTCCAACGCCGCAGAAGAAGCTGCCTACCTTCACTCGGCCCACCAATGTCGCTAGTGTGGTCAGAACATTTAACATCACACCATCCTATACCCCTACCAAGGTATTCCAACTCTCCCATGCTCAAATGTGTGCCTCGTAAGGCACAACATTCTATAATAGAAGTGGCCAAACTCAGCAAGGTAGGCCCCAAGGTAAACCCCGTACGAGTGGTGACCACTGCTTCACCATCGTCCGAGGGGTGTGGGGGGAGATCCTTAGCGCCGCCTTCCAGCTGCCAGACCCACTAAGTGTGTCCGTCACACTGTTGTCTCCTGTGCCCGATGCTTCTTGTAACCCTTCCACTGCCTGGCCTTCCATTATTCCATTATGTCCGTAGCTGGCTGCTCCGGTATGGATGTTCATCTGACTCTGGACGTTGCACCTGTCGCCGGCTGCTCTAGTTCAGTTACTGTTCTGGCTCTTGACTCTGCTCCTGTCGCTGGTGCCTCTAGTGTTGATGTTGATCTGACTCTGGACGTTGCACCTGTCGCCGGCTGCTCTAGTGCAGATACTGCTCTGGCTCTTGACTCTGCTCCTGTCGCCGGTGCCTCTAGTGTTGATGTTGATCTGACTCTTGACCTTACTCCAATTGCTGGCCGCTCTGGTGCCGACGCTGCTCCGACCATAGATTCGGCTCCTGTCACAGGACACTCTGGTATTAATGCTGCTCCGACGATGTTGCTCCTGTCTCCCTTGAAGACACATGGCTCCACCCTCCCTCTTATATCTCCTCCCTGCGTTTAGGGGCAGTACGGTGTGAATTTTTGTAACTTTTGATGGAAAATGTGTAAAGAAGTGGAAAATTGAGGTGAATTGTCATTAGATATTTAAAAATTCAGGTTTCCTAGTTCATCACCCAACTGCAGGGAGGAAAAACGAGTAAAGTAATGACTAAATCTGTGCATATTTTCAGCACATTTATGGCAGTAATTAGACAGCCAGCATTTACGTCTTGTTGCATTATGACTGTAATTTATTTTTTGTCAATTAAATTTTTTTAGTTATTTTGTTGTCTATTTTGTTTTCTCTTTACTGGAAATGTGATTTTAATATGTTCTTCTTAAGCTTTCTCAATACTTTATTTGATGTGCAATTACATTTTAGTTTTGATTTTTTATAAGCATCTTAGTTTAATCAGCACTAGTAAGTTTTAAAACAACTTACCTTTTTCAAATTTCTTCTTTTCACTAGCTTATTTGTTTTCAGGTAAAATGCACNTTTCTTCTTTTCACTAGTTTATTTGTTTTCAGGTAAAATGCATCGTTCAACCAGTGAACTGGACTTGAATGCTTATGATGGAATGGTTAACAACCTTGACTTGAAAGATGACAAAAAGAAGAGGGGAAGATCTCCTTTCAGGTACTTCTTTTAGGCGCAAGTATCGTCAAAGTGCACTTGTGTTTGGGTGGCCTTGCTGTTATTGTTATTCTTGGAAAATGTTCCAACTGTTTGCAAAATGTGGTCCAAGTAAATCTTGTGATGTCTCGTGTTTACACTTTAATTTTTATAATCTACAAAAGGTTAATACATATGAAAAGCAACACCCTAAGAGTTTGTATTGTGCTAGCCATAGATTGAGCTTGTAGCAAAAGAATTTAGATGCCATCAGTTCCATTGAATGCCCCCATTTTAGTCATGATTGTATTTGCTAAAGGTACATACATAGAATTTTAAAACATAGACAGTCTTATATTTTTATATTGTTATAGTTGTTGGGTGCGAGGTAAGGTGTGCTGTTGCTCTGTGCTTCAGGTTCTTCTCGCGCAAAAAGGATGCAGGTGCAGACCAGATGAAGAAGGCCAAGACCCCGGAACGGTTCTTTGGGGACCTGCCCCCAGAGAGGAACAAGCCGCTGGGGATGGGCAGGACCAGTACCGTGCAAGTCCGGGGTCAGCCCCAGATCCGTCTGTCACAGGTACGTCCATCATTGTGGTTCCTGCCCCATTCAGGACCCACATCCGCGTGGGCCAGAGCTATGGTCCATACTTATTTAAACATATTTGCACATAATTCTTAATATTAAAATTTGATTTGAATTCTTTATTTATAGACATATTAGACGACTCACTGGATGTACTTTTACTCTTATTAAAAATATATATAAATAGGTACCAAACATTATATTTTATAGTATTGTGCTGTCAGGAACATAACAGTATGAATGGAACAGGATTTACTTTATTATCATTGAAAATCATTACTTATATTATTGAAAACTCTTTTGAGATGATGTAATATACAGGGATATTGTAACATTAATGTGAATGGCAAATCCCTAAATACCACATACATCTTTGTGCTTGTCTGTTTTCACAGGCTGATTTGAAGATTGTACCACCAACGGTCCCAGACAGAGGACCGAAGATAATGTCGGTGCCAACAGACACGGGCATAGAGTCAATAGGCAATGAGATGTTTGACGCAGAGTGCCTGAAGCTGATAAACGAGTACTTCTATGGGGTGCGAATATTCCCCGGGCAGGATCCCACTCACGTGTACGTGGGCTGGGTCACGACACAGTACCATCTGCACAGCAAGGACTTCAACCAGAGCCGCGTCCGGAAGGTCTCCGTCGTCATCACCGACAACTACAGCCGTGTCATGGAGAGGTGGGCTCTTATCACCTCGATTACTTGATCTCAGACTCAGCGAATCTGGTAGATTCAATTATGTGTTTTAGAAATTCAAGTGTTTTACGGCATGTTGCTATTTGAATGCATTGTTTAAGTAATGCAAGCAGTACTGTATTTTATGTAGTTGGTAGTGTACCAGATTATATGAAAACCAAGACACGTAGAAAAAGTTATCATTATGGGCAAAGTGCCAGAGAAAGAAAAACTCACAGAAAAGATTTTTATAAAATACAAAATAATACAGGTGACAGANTTATGGGCAAAGTGCCAGAGAAAGAAAAACTCACAGAAAAGATTTTTATAAAATACAAAATAATACAGGTGACAGAGCAACCATGCCTTGAAACTAGAAATTGGTTTCAGTGATTACTGAAGTTACAAATCTTATTATTATTGTTGATTGAGAGAAATTAATGCTTTGCGAAACTGTCTCTTAAGAGTTAAACGTTTGCATTTTGAAAACAGTAACTTATGCGGATTGCTTTAGAAGTGATGTGTGGAAAGACTTGAAACTGCTTGACAATTTTCTTGAATTTGCTGTTTTTTGATAAGTNGAAAACAGTAACTTATGCGGATTGCTTTAGAAGTGATGTGTGGAAAGACTTGAAACTGCTTGACAATTTTCTTGAATTTGCTGTTTTTTGATAAGTAAATGTTATCAAATAGCACTCGTGGGGTGAGGTCGCTGCCATCAAAGTGATGACCTTTGGAATTAATGATGTGATGTTCACAGTGGACAATTAGTGGGAGTATCCATAGTTCACAGTGGAGTAGTGATGGAAGTGCACAGATAACACCCAACAGGCATTTGTGACGTCGTCTATAAATTCACTCGGACCCCTTAACTTCAGATTGCAGCATTGAGAAATTTGTGAACTAGCTGGATGGTCACTGTGATCTATGATTTTACGTTTATCAAGCCTTAATTTTGACATTGACGCCATTTGTGAACTGGAGTCGCAGTTATAGAGTGGAGAGGGGGCGTCACCGCTCTCTTATGCGATGCATTGCTTGTTGCAGCACGGAAAGACAGAGTTGTTACATGGTGCGAGCAGACGAGCTCTACAACGAGGTGACCCACGATGCGTCTGGCAAGGGTGCCTCCCAAGGCATGTTCATTGGCTGCTTTGTGGATGCTGCAACTGGCTACATCACCTTCACCTGCGAGGGCAAGGAGACCAGCCACAAGTACCGGGTACGTCCCCTAGCCAAGATCGGCCCTTCCTAACTCTGAACATTATTCCTGCCGAGGAGCCAATACCTGCCAAGTGTATAGACAATACATACTCGTAGTATTTTCCCCACTCCTTCTAAGTTGCTGCATTCGCTTAAGCCTGATACCACTCAAAATTCTTGACGTGACTCCACGCCTAACGAAGGTTTATTGTACTCAGGTTACGAAGCTCAATTCTTTTAGTTTGGCAACTAAAATTTTTCGCCACTAGGTAAGCGCTAGTGTCGCATGTGTATTGGATATTCTTTACTTTCTACTTAAAAAAAAAAATAATAATTGTAACAATAATAAATCAAATATAAAATAAATATGTAACTAAGTAAAATCTTTCTCTTTTATTATTCACGTAGCTTAAAATTTTAATTAACACTGCGCACCTTAGCGGAAATTTTCCCTATGCCAAACTCTCCCATAAGAAAACTAGTTTTGTTCCTAACCTGAGTAGAATTAACCTTAACTAACCTGACTAAGTACTTCGGTCACAATGGAATTTTAATCTCAGAACTCTTTGGCAAAAACAGTCATTACTATATTTGCTCAGAATAACCACCCCCGTTTTTTATAATTAAAAAAATGGCTGTTTTGGAAATGTGGTGGGTATTATGTTTGTGACTTAGACCATTTTGTCTCCTGGTGAATGCGCTGCTGCTTGCTCTGCAGTGGGTAACATGAGCGGAAGCTGTCAAGGTTAATGGATAACAGTCTGAGCGTGACACTAATACAAATTACCAGATGAGGTGTTTAAAGACGAAAGATGACTCACCTCACCTCATGGCACATCACATTTTCAGCACAGATATGGTGAACNGATGAGGTGTTTAAAGACGAAAGATGACTCACCTCACCTCATGGCACATCACATTTTCAGCACAGATATGGTGAACATGTCATAATTGTTCTAACGTGTTAAACGCTTAAAAAAGGTCAAGTCGTCTACAAAACGAACACAATTTCATTGAAACTTCAAACTTGGACTGCTCGTCTGCCTTCCCCTTACCATATGCTAGTGGACCGGCCTGAAAGCCACCCTCCCATTACATCCCTGTGATAGTGATTTGATTTGCTTTGTTTCCATCAAGGACACACGGCTGACATCACCACCCCAGCCATAGCCATTGCTAGTCTGTGGGAGGGGAATGGAAGCACTGTGGAAACACTTGACAAGCCAAGGGACTGTCGTTACTAGCAGAAACTATTCCCAAGTTATTTCCCGGTGAACAAAGGCAAAAAAAAAAAACAGGAGCCGTCTTTAAACTGTGCAAATATATTTATTTACCCCCTGTAACTTTTCTTGAAGAAATGATAGAACTGTACTTATGACATTGGCTGCTGCGTACAAAAATATATGTGGTGAAATGCTTGAAACTTGAAAATTACCGAACTTTCCGAAAGAAAAACTTTTGTCGCTCATTGTTACTGCAGATTTATGTTATACAACCATCAAACAGTTTTATGTGTATCATAAAATTAGGATTCTATTTCATTTTAATGCGGTAATTTCAGTGCTGTTAGTAAACTGTACTTGCTCGAATGCGGAAGANTTGAAGAAATGATAGAACTGTACTTATGACATTGGCTGCTGCGTACAAAAATATATGTGGTGAAATGCTTGAAACTGTTGAAAATTACCGAACTTTCCGAAAGAAAAACTTTTGTCGCTCATTGTTACTGCAGATTTATGTTATACAACCATCAAACAGTTTTATGTGTATCATAAAATAAAAGCAATTAGGATTCTATTTCATTTTAATGCGGTAATTTCAGTGCTGTTAGTAAACTGTACTTGCTCGAATGCGGAAGANCAATTAGGATTCTATTTCATTTTAATGCGGTAATTTCAGTGCTGTTAGTAAACTGTACTTGCTCGAATGCGGAAGATGTGATGAGTAAATACGACTGGTTCTGTTTGTTAAATTGCAGTTGCCATTCACATGCTCATAGTGATATGTACTTGTGCAGGTTACTGGATGGAATGATTTAGAATACTCTTTGTAATGTGCGCTGGACTTAATTTTTGTGAAGGGAATTTGGGGAGATGGTGCATTTAGAGAAGCTGTGTGTTCTGGTTATCTCCACTGTCGTTTCGCTTTCTTACGTTGTTCGAAATGACAGTGCCTGATGTGACCGGTGGGAATGGGTTGCTCGGTGTGCATAGGGCACGAAAGGAGAAGTTGAGGTGGAAACTAATGTAGCTTGCACTCCGTAACACTGTACATTTTTTCGCACAATTTATGAGCAGTTCACATTTGAAGTTTTTGTTTTAAGCTGTACGTACTTTCATAAACCAAGTATCTCTTCAAACAGCAATTACATTATAAAAAGTAATTGCAAGTTGTTTACTTATTTACGCGTATTGATGCTGAAGTTGTGATGCACCATGATATAAGTCAACTTGTTTAAATATCTGATTTGGTTGTGTGTATTTCCATCATACCCAGACTGTACCCATTAACTGACAGCTTCCACTCATGGTACCAATCGACTGGTAGGCAACAACATGCATTCCTAGGAGGCAAAACTTCCTAAGTTACAAATATAGTGCCTGCTCTATTTCCAAGGTGCCGTTTTTTTTAATGTGGGTGTTTATTTTGAGTAAATACGGTATTGTTCATGCCATATTTTTGTAGTGTAACATATGTTAAGCTTATGCAACACAGCTGCACTCCAAACCACAAGTTTTCAAAACCAGCTGTAGTGTATGGTTGTAAGGAGGGTGGCTGTGTGCTTGCAGATGGAGCCTGACACAAAGTTGTTCCCTGCCATCTTCGTGGAGGCGACCAGCAAGGAGATCCTGCAGATAGAACTGGGCCGGACGTCTACGACGCTGCCGCTTTCTGCCGCCGTCCTGCAGAACTCGGAGCGGCACGTCATCCCCCAGGTAAGCTGCCCGNGTCTACGACGCTGCCGCTTTCTGCCGCCGTCCTGCAGAACTCGGAGCGGCACGTCATCCCCCAGGTAAGCTGCCCGTCCCCTCCATCCTGTCGTGTTATTGCTTGCTGGCAAGTACTGCTGGCTCCCCAAGTCATGCCCATTGTATGACACTTGAGAAAATGTAGAGATGTGTTTGTGCAGTTTATAAAGAAACTGTGCAGCTGCTGTTCGGTTCATACCTTTGACGTGTGATAGCCGGGAAGCTTGGCGCATCATCTAGTCTACAGGGGGGATCTTTTATATGGGTTCAGGCCGAGAACCCTGGGTGGCTTTATGGGCTAATTATTGTGGGTGCACCTTAGCTCAGAGGAAGTCGCTGTACAGAGTCCGCCTGGTTGAGTGGCGGCAGGCTATGTGGGCATCTAAGGCGGTGTGGGACGCAGTAGATGCTAGCTTACCACCTGTAGACTGGCGCTGTAGCAGGCCGCTGGCAGTCTGCGGCCGACAAATCTCCAGGTCCCATCCAAGGGCGGCTGGTCCAAGGTCTGCTGGGCTCTGGGTGACGGCGGCTGGTGCTAGTGTCCAGTAGATGGTGCTGGTGAGGCCCAGTCCACGGGCAGTCCGAGCCGCAGGCAGATAACGATGGGATGCGGTGTGCCGGTGATCTTCCAGGGAGGCTCGAACAAGTTACTAGAGAGAACTGAGGAGCGGGCGACTTGTGCCTGATCCTGAGTGGAGAAAAGGCTGAATGCCCACTGGGACGGGTTACCTTGTAATTGGTTGGCTGTAGGAGCCGTAGATGCCTTCTTATCGGCCCACTTAGTCCCTCCTCGTCGTGTGAATGACATTAGGTTAGATACTAAGGGTCATCGCAGCAAGCAAGGAGCAGGTGACAGTAATTTCCTAGCTGAGAGCACCCAGATGCGATAACGTCACACCTCGTCAGGACTGGTGCTCCAACCGGCGAATCGCACACGGTGGTTGGAGCAGGTTAGCTGACTTTGGGTGGCGCTAAAGCTTCATCGTGAGCCGCTGTGAGAACTATTCAGAATGTAATGTTTGTGCGAATATTCGGTATAATGAAACAAAAATGAAAAGTTACAACTTTCATTTTTGTTTTAGTAAGAAATTTGGATACCGAAACTTGCAATGAAATGAAAATCTTTGATTTCAATGAATATTTGGGTGTTTAATGAATGTTCATGTAGTGCACCGGCAAAGAAAATTTTTGTCTGTAAATTCATCTTTGGTTTCATTATTTTATAACTAAAATAACTACGTAGAATGGAAATTTAAATGTAGGTAAAAATCCCTGTGGTAAATACTTAATATCCCACATTTTTTGGCTTGGTTTTGCAATAAATTTGTCACAATGAATAACTTGCTAAAATGTTATGAAATTCGTTAAACTTTTGTTAAGACTGATTTTCAGAGGTAGCTGAAGAATGGGAACGGTCATTCTATTTCTCCACCATGCTAAGTGGCTGTTAAAATTTCAAGTGCTGTCGCCTCGCTTGGCTCTGCCCAATCCGTGGAGCCCAGTTGCGTTGTTATTTTGTTGTATGGTTGGTTAGGCAGACGTTAATGTAATATGTGTAGTTTTTCTTATGCCATCGGTTGCTGTCTTTGTAAGAAGCCCTCTACTTATATGGATGTGTCACTAGAAGTGTAAATTACTCTTAGTACTGAACTCATGCGTTAAAAAAATGTGTGCTTCTAAATTAATTTTGTTTTAAAATAAAATAATACTGTATGAATCAAGCATGCTTCGTAGGGCAAACACATGTGCAAAACTTCAAATCACAAAGAGGTAAGCAAATACACAAAGTGAAGTAAAGCATTTAAAACAAGAACTTAACCAAGATGTAGTAAATAAAAATTTTACAGACATAATACAGTGATCTAAGATCTAATAGCGGTTAATAAGTTAACAGAAAACGATTTATACCAGTTGAAATGTTTGCTTCCACGATTTGTTTTTATTATGTGTTATTGTCATTTAGTATAAGAATTTGTCTGCTGTGACAAATGAACAGGGTGTGTGTGCGTGTGTGCACGTGTGTGACAGTTCCCACCAAGGCTGAAGGTACAGTGCCTGAAGCCGCATCAGTGGGCGCGCGTCCCTAACCAGTCGCTCCAGGTGCACGCCCTGAAGCTGTCCGACATCCGCGGCTGGAGCATGCTGTGCGAGGACCCCGTCTCCATGCTTGCGCTGCACGTCCCGGAGGAGGACCGCTGCATCGACATCCTCGAGCTCATAGAGATGGAGCGTCTTCTCAGGTCTGCTCACCTGCTTTTCTTTATTCTCGCTTTTGGTTCCACATCTTTTTGTCGGCACCGTAGTTGGCATTTTTATGGGTGCCAGACAAGAAAAATTTCATTATTTTATTTTTAAACCAGTCATTACTCAACTCTTAGGTGTTAGATATAATCTCATTTTAAAAAAAGTTAAAAATAATGTATTCTTTTTACGTAGTCAGATACCATCACAGTTTTGCTTTCTTCTCTAAAATATTTGTATAGCCACACATTTTTTTTTTGTCAAATATTACAATTTTGTTTTGCAAAATTTTCATTTCTTGCTTTTTTTAAAGCTTTGTAAATTAATTTTTTTTTACTGTATCAAAAAATGAATTAAAATTATACCTTTTAGCTTGTAATGTTCCAGACGTGCTACATGGGATGAGTCGGAGCGTCAGCTTGTAGCTAAAGACTTAAGTTCTTAGATAAAGGCATTCCTTATAAAGACAAGAAATAATGAAACGAGCTGGAAAGACAGTTCATTTGAGTTTTACTATTGAATATGCAATATAATTTATATTACACAGCAGCAGTACAAAAGACTTCACGTGACAACAAGCAGGACGAAAAGGGAGAACAGAATTGCAGTATCCGTTAAGAGTCAAATTGAAAACACTCGCATCACATGGAAATCAATGAAGATGGAAGAGTTATTTAATTTTCTTCCTGAGCCCTGAATGACCCCCTGACACTGGCAGAAAACATTGAGTAGTTTCAAGGTTTTCACCTGGATACAAGTCGAAAAATAAAGATAGGTCGTGGGTGCAGTTAGTTGGTGTGAGTTTTAATTGCGTCTCGTGCGTTACTTATGCACGCAACAAAAGTTTGTACACGTCTGTTAACTGGTTATGGCAGTGTCCACCCTAAGTATCTACCGCAAGTTGCTTTGCACCACCAAAAACTGCCCAATTGGGATTGACGCGGTCATGGCTAATTATAGCTCAATACGGTACTGGCAAGCATGAACTCCATCACATCGGTACAGTTTGACCTTTTCCATGGCCGCCTTCTTTCTTGTTATTCTAACTGCATTACACAAGATTGCAACAGCCAACTGTGCGTCCATAGTTTGCTACGAGAGGAAAAAATATGCTACAACACCTCACATTTGTTATCATTGTCAAACAAATCAAATTAAATTAACAATTTTGAAAAAGCAAAAATGCATAAAATATACACAAATTATTACTGCAACAAATTTCCAAACACTGAGTAAATTACGTCCTTTCCCAAAAGTATTGAAAAAAATAAATAGTTTCCCTGACATACCAATTACTTTTGCCTGCATCTTTACAAGTTTCCCTCGTTAATTTTTTTTTGTAAATGGTTAGCTTAAAATTATTTGCCTTTTTCAAAACCAGTAAAACTGCAATTCTATGTAATTATGTAAAAGTATGAAACCAAATTTATTTTTCGAAAAAGTAAAATGACATCAGATATAAAGTCTTAAGAGTTACAAACTATTTGATTCTACCATAAAACTATGAAATATTTTGATGCGCAGTGTCCTTATCACTTGTTCAATTTCTTCGCAATATGAGCACCTTAGCAATCATGGCTGCCATTATTTTTCCCACTGTTCATGCAGTTACAGCAGGAAGAGCAGACTTTCTTGGCTGACATAAGTCATGTTTTCTGTTCAGACAACATCGTTTTTGGGTTTGAATCCAGTTTGATTCTACAAAGTGAACAGTGGCACTGGTGTAAATTTTTTGCAGCTGTTTTTTCTAACAGACCAATATTTTGTCTATAAAAAAAATTTTTTTGCATCAGTTTTATTGAAATTTTTTTAAAGACCTGTACTAAAATTTGAAAGCTATCATCTTTACAGACTAGTGGTTTTTGACGGTACTAGTTATAAGAAAACAAACGAGTTTTTTGACTCAGCTACTGGTTGCAGTGCATTTGGCATGCATGCTGTACCCCTCTACATTTAGACATGGAAGTTTCTTCTAGTCCGTGCCTGTCGATCGTAAGGCGAGTAAGCGTAGTTTAGGAACTGGAGCGAGCGTTGCTTGTTGCAGCTTCCACTCTCACACTCTGACGTTGTACGCGGCGCTGTGCTACCAGTCCAACTTCAGGGCGGCACACGCGCTGTGCCATCACGTCGACCAGAAGCAGCTGCTGTACGCCATCCGCTCGGAGTACATGTCGGGACCGCTGCGCCAGGGCTTCTACGACCTGTTGATCGCCCTGCACATAGAGTCCCACGCAACCACCATGTGAGTGCACAAACCCTCCAACCATCGTATTCCTGTAATTTCTTCACATGTTACTTACTTTCTGTTTCCAAGTCGAGCAGTTTATTGGGGTTTGACTTTGTGTTAGAATGATGAGCTGTTGTTACTTGATGTTACCAAGGCACAGAGGCGGATCCAAGCGGGAGTTAAGGGAGCTCGAGTCCCATACCTTTTCCCTTGCAGCTTATTTTACATTAAAAAATGAGTTTATTCTATAAATAAAGAAAAATTAAAACATACATCTGTAATATATTTGCTGTAACGGATATAAGTAGAATCTGCTGGTACTGAAAATTATAGATATTAATAACTACTTTAAAATTACAATTCTGAATTCTCCAATTATTTTTGGAAAAAACTGTTTCGTTTAAGGACTTGAATAATTAATGAGTTTACCTTAACATTGTAACAGTTGTAGTTAGACAGTACCACACTCCCAGAAGAACAAACATCGGGATCTATTTTATTCCTTAAAATTATTGTCATGCAACCTTCATTTTTGTTATGAGTATAATGTTTGTGCCAACAGGGAAGTGTGCAAGAATGAGTTCATTATACCCATCGGGCAGGAACTCAAAGAGCTTTACGAGAACCAAGAAATGGGACACAGCCTACGCTCACAGAAAACAGAATCTGTCCGTCCACATATGAAGATGACAGACATTGCGTGAGTTTCAAATTTCCCACGTAAATTTGTTTTTAAACAGATTCATGTCTTTTGGTTATCTTATGTGTTTACGTCTAGCTGGCAACACTGTACGATGTTTAATGTGTATCATTGTTTTTCGTTCAAATGTTAATAAGAACATTGAATAAATATTCTTACAGCTAACCATGCATACTAATTTTTTAGATCGTGCACAGTAGTACAGAATATTTTTCAAATGTTAACAGCAAAAACGTTTAGGCTGGTATTCATAGTCACTTTTGCGACGGAGGTGCAAGCGACATTTCAGCACACATCTCATTTTGGCAGGAAACGAGATTCGTAAACTATTAGCACATTGTTAGTGTGTTACAGTTGCGAGCGCTCTCAAAGCCACAAGAGGTCTTGACCTCCCTTGAACAACTCACGTTCCTAGAAACTCCTTGTACTTGTAAAAATGGCACATACCTTCCACAGTTTTGGTAATTTAGCTGCAATGCATTGGCAAATACAACTATTTTATGGTGGTGAAACACTATCCTTAACTCGTACGAATGCAGAGGTAGTAAAAATGTAATACTGGAAATTAAAAAGCCTGCCTCAGTAACCAATGGATTAGATACAGCCATTTACTTGCTTGTCTTCTTGTTTAATGTAGCGTGTCTTTTTATTTTTAATGGCTGCCAAATAAATATATTGAAAAAACTCTGTGAAATTAGGAATATAGCGGGTATCATAAGTCTTTGCATATTTATGGGCACTTATTTTTTTAGGAAGGAACTTACCCCTAATTCCATGTTACTATCAGTAAATTCTCTCATTTTTTTATATTTGTGTTGCTAATAAAGTGTTTTTGAGGAAAATAATATAAGTTTCATATCATTAGAATTGTAAAAAGTATAATAAAAAAACTAAAATAAAAATTACTATCAGAATTGAGATTTGAACATACTTTAAAATCTTGTGAGTCTACTACATAATCACTTGACCACTGAACATATCTCCCAAAAAACACAATATTTGTATATAAATAGCTATATATTTTTCTATTACTTCTCATATTTTCAAAATGTTATCATCTGTCATTAGTTTTTTCGTATATAAAGAGTGCTGTGTAGATCCCAACTTCGGCTCTATCTGAAGGTTGTAAGTCATGCTTGCTGTTGCTTCCGTTCACTGCCTTGCAGATCTTAGTCCAATGCACAGGCCAGTGCAGCGAATTAGTAGTAAGTGTATGCTCACAGAAGATACCAGCCCTGATGCTCTTTGACTTTCATTTATGTAGTAAAAAGCTGCTCACGATAAAGTGAGCACTTCTGTAAGCAACCTCTGAGAAATTTCAGGGCTCCTACCTGCATATATTTTAACGGGTGCACTGACTGGCATGCCCACAGTAAAGTTGGCAACGATGGAGGGAAAGTAGTTCCTTGGCTTAACGTTGAATGAAAAGTGTTAGGTAACCATTTGAGATAACTGAAATAATTTTTTTTTTAATTTTAAATTTATCCAAGTGTAAAAATGAGCAGATTCATAAAATATTTACTTTTCTAATAATTTCACAGTTTCACTTGACTGATGCGTGAATGAAGTAATGACGTTCATTGCAGTGTCAATTTTACATAAGGCGGAAGAATATACAACATGCATATAAGTAGATCTTAAGTAACTTTCAAAAGTGCTGAACCTATACTAGCTTTATTCTTGATGTATCTTTTCTGTCTCATTGGTTTGCTACTAGTTTTATCAATTTTTATGGGTAGGTATGAGAAGTGATAAAGTGACAAGTACATATGTTGGCTTTGAACCAAAGCAATCCGGGTTCAATTCCCAATGGCTTGGGATGTTTTTCACATGAGATATGATGGTCATGGGGTTTTCTCAGGCTACTTCTTGTTTTCCTTACCAGTGCATTTCACTGCTTCTCTTTCCTGCTTTGTTATACCTCATCCATTCTACAAGCCACCGGTGGACAGGTTTGTCCCTTGGATGGGACAACTAACTGCATTAATGAAACTAATCATTTTGTTTTGATACGTGTTTATATAATTTTCATTTGTAATCGAGATAACTTCTTTTCAACCATAAAGTGCAATTTTTTTTTTTACATATTCTGGTTTAATATTTTTTTAAATTGCTTTATTAGCAGCATTTTCACATCCTTAATAATAATCCTTCTCTATCGCTGGTTTTTTTTTTAAATTTAGAATAACAGTTAATACACCTTACAGGAGAGTAATGAAAGGTGTATAAAACATAAGAGCAATATGATGAAAGCGTGAGAAGTAATAGGAAAGAGAGAAACCGATAGCTGTAGCGTCGTTGCCCCTGTAGTGCCAAGACATTCACGGTCCGCTGCCGAGCACAAGTAGGAATTTTTCTGTATGTAAAGAACCCTCTTAAAGATGGAAACCACTTGTTCGAAATATTGTCATGAGTGACCGTATGGTGACACTTATTTTCTTACTTCTTTCATCTTCGTCGATGGCCAAGCACTGCAGGGGATTGCTGACGTGGTACATGTGTGCAGGGAGGTCGTGGACAACATCAGGAACCTGTACAGCCCACATTTCCCTGTGGATGTCGTGAAGAACTACATCATGACTGCGCTGGACGAGGCTGTGCAGATCAACCAAGTGCACAACCGCGACCCCATTGGTGGTAGCAACGAGAACCTCTTCTTGTGAGTATTTGTAACCCTGCCTTACTAGCCTTCAACCTCTGGCTTCACTTGCTAGCATACGTATATATGAATGAGTATATGTGTCACTCTTAATAGCTCATTCACCTGCTTTGCATTCATATTAATTACAAAGCAATTAAACAACATCGACTGGGCAGTTCTCTTAGGTGAAATCATATGCGAAGCATAATGTCTTTATTTGAATTGTCTACATAGCTAGTATCAAAAGTGCTAAAATTTGGTATTTTTAAAAAATATGTTTTATATGAAAATGTACTGTTTCATGTATGACAAATGTACTATTTTATTTATGATATGTCATATAACTTGCTTAAATTATCATTTAGTTTCAGTTGATCAGGTTTGATAATATTCTGTGGTGGTACAGTGAATTTTTTATGCACACATTTTAAGCAACCAGGAGAAAATGTTGCAAAATGCATATAAATGTAAATGGTGGGGGATTTATGGTATATAAGCATTATGTGGGATTTAAGAAAATACAGTACATATATTGCAAAAGGATAGACTGTAAAATCAGAATATGTGGTAAAAGGGTTGTAATTTTATTGTTCATTATGTTGGTAGTATTAGGTTTTGTAATGCATTTATAAGTGAATTTTTAACTGTTTTCTGCATTCAGTTATATTAGAATGTCTGATTTTTTTATAATCATTTACAGTGTCATGTTTGTAAAAATTTAAGTTGATTAGCTAAATTCCCTGTAAAAAAATATGAAATCTAAACTAAGTACCCTAATGCAAGTCGTAGTGGTTGACTGAATAAGGGCAGAGCTTACACGAGCTTGTACTTCAGTAGTGTATATGCTTACACAGGGAAATGCCTATTCCATACAGTTGCCACAGTGTGGGTTGCATGTTTTTGTTAAAAATGTGTAGGTATGTGACAAAGTCCATCGATCCATTGATTGAAAATAATGGCCCAAACCCAAACCAAGAGACTCAGTTCCAGAAAATTACACTGCCACCATTGCACACTAATGTATTATATTTACCAGTTTTTTAGGAGTGTGTATCACAACTTCCCTCTAGTATGTTTGTTTGAAAATAAGTTACTAAATTGATTCCTTTTTTTTAATACTCTGTAGTTACTAAATCAACTATTTTTTTTTTATTTCTGCTTTGATCCATGCTGTTGACGTGGTTTTCTGATGAGTAGTGAGTGGTTTATAAAACATGCAAAAAACACTGCAGATTTTAATGGTGCTGATTGGTTAGTTTCTTGGGTGTGCTAGAGAAATGGTCAGGGCCGGTGCTTTCGTGACGTTTTTACGCAATAACAACGTTGCTAACAGCGGACAGTGGCTTTTGAGAAATCTCTGATGCAATGTCCTAATTAATGCCCTCGGCAATTGCGCTCTTTCTGAATGCTTCCAGTTCTCTCCCTTTATCGTTATTGCACAAACACATGCACGGTGCTGAAGTCTTTGTTCCTTTGCTTATGGACAAGTGCAAAAGGCAAAGAGGTGTCCTGTGACTTTTACCAACACAGTGTAACTCTTCAATTAAGACTGATGTCTTAATATGATAGTGAAAAGTAAACTCAAGTGTGATGTAACTGTTGCATGGTCATCTTAGATACTTTTCTAGTAATTTTTGTGTTCTCTGGTGGTATGAGGAACACACACCTGCATCTTAAATGCTGGGTCGTGGGTTTGAATCATTTGTGGGTATCTACATATGTGCTGTCTTTAGACGGTTTTAAATTCATCTGATAAATATTAATTAAATGAGTTTGGTACTAATTAATTACCATAAAACGAGGTGAATTGGGACCCAGGGGTGAATAAAGACAAAATATCCCTAAACTTTTTAATATACTGTCACATTTTTAAATCAAAAGATATTAAATCAAGAGTAATTGCCTGCAGCTCAGTAGGAACTCTGATTTCATATATTTGGAATGAAAAATTTGGAAGTACATTAAACATTTTCGAAAACTTACGTCCGTATTCACCCCGTTTTATGGTACTTAATTTTAAATCCTTCAGCTGAGTGAGCGGTTGTCTGGCATACTAAAGTACGTATTCAAAATTGTACGTGTACGCGTGCTGCGCCGGCACGCCTTACTCAGTACGTGCCCAAGAGCTTTAGCACTGTAAGAATGGCGCATAACCTATTGTATGTCCAGTGGCTAATAGCATTCGAATAAGTATTCTAGAGCAGTAAATAAGTACATTTAGGCAGTTGCGTTCAGGACTGAGTTGTGCACATGCCTCGTGACATGCCGTGTGTGTCTCATGCAGGCCTCTTCTCAAGTTGGTCGACCGCCTGCTGCTGATTAGGTTGCTGAACGACGGAGATGTCGAGAAGCTGCTCATCATGATTGATCCGGAAACCTGGGACCCCACGTTTGAGAAAGGTCAGCGTCACTTCGACTAGAGCATTGGAAGTTGAGCTGTGGTTGCATTTTTTTTTAATGCCCTACTCAATTATTTTTTTGTTTTTTACATGTGAAAGGAATCATTCTTATAGATCTGAAGACATGTAACTATCTAATGCTAATCGGTGAGGTATGTGTAAGTCTTAGAAATAAAACATTACCATCAACCCTCATCTTACTACAGTACTGTATATAAAAGTTAAATACTGTCATTACCAACCAGTTAAAACATTACTCAGTCAATATAATTTTTAGATATAGAATTACATATCCTTTTTCACTGCTAAAATTATGGTAAATATGCTAATAAGAAGTGATTTAAAAATATATTGTAACTGCACCATAATGGAAATGGATTGCAGAGACACATTTTGCTATATCTATTGTTTTTTAATGCAGCATCATACCTCATATGAAATATGAGGTTGGTATGCTCATTTAAATGAGTATGTACCTTTTTGTATTCTTGTTTGCTATAATAGCACTATAAAACACTTTCGTAAGCTTAAACGTGTGTAAGAGTAATAATTTTTAGTTTGTAAACACTTTGTGTTAATAGAAAGGTCAGGAAATGCAAACAATTTTTACATGTTTTTCTATGTCACTCATACATATGAAGGCGAGGGATAGAATTGTATTGCTTCTTTTCCTCACCTTCCAATATGGTGCTTCATGCTCCCTCCATGCAGTGTATTTCACATTTAGAAGCTGTGTCATTAAAGTGGTTCAGACATCTGTGCAGTTTATTTTCAGTCTTCGTTGTACGCAATTAACCAGTTGCAGTTGAACCCTCTTACAACATTTTCCTCCCTAATAAGCTGCCTTCTCTTGGTCTACAAACATGTTCTTCAGTACAGAATTACCCTCTTAAAAAGTTTTCCCTTATACAAGGCTGACATTTCTCGGGACCCTTGAGAAATGCTTCACCCACACTTCACCTCATCTCACCCTGTGACGTGACTTAGCTGTTTCCTGTGGCTGTGGTTGTTGGGAAGATTTTTCAAGTAATAATGCATTTGAAGTAATTTTAGGCTATGTTATACAGGTTTCACGCATACATTAATTACAGTGTTAATACAGTAAACCCATATTAACATTGTTTTGAAGGAACTGAAAAATGTAGGCTTATTTACAAAAAAATATTTTTTAAAACGGTGAAATTACAATATTTGTATGTTTATAAACAAGCTGAAAAATTATTCAAGCTATACAAAAATTAAATTAATTTTTAAATTATGTATGTATTTGAAGTTTTACACAGTCAGTGCAAGGCGTCATGACGACACTCTTCTGTTGTATGCCATCAGTCTCGTCTACTCTCCTGACTGGCAAGGAATAGTAAGCGTATTCCTCACGGCCAGCTACACAGCCCGTCTTCTTATCCATGCTGACCCTACCACAAAGATAGGAAGGCAGGAACAACATGTTGATGCTTAGTTCTTTAACGGTGAGGTGTTGGTGTCGCAGATGGCAAGGACGAGCACAAGAAGGGGCTGCTCCAGATGAAGATGGCGGAGGGAGCCAAGCTGCAGATGTGCNTGCAGATGGCAAGGACGAGCACAAGAAGGGGCTGCTCCAGATGAAGATGGCGGAGGGAGCCAAGCTGCAGATGTGCTACCTCCTGCACCACCTGTGCGACACCCAGCTGCGGCACCGCGTCGAGTCCATCATCGCCTTCAGCCACGACTTTGTCGGAGACCTGCAGTCCGTGAGTGTTCTCCGACGAGCCTTCAGCCCTTGCTCAGATTGTCTTCACTTTGTTTCCCAGTACTCGTGTGGATCCACCAGTTAATAAGTAATAAAACGTACAAATCTTAATCGTATGAATGTTTACACTCACAGGTTAAAATCCTTTTTAACTTTTTTCTTTTCTGGCAACTTTCAGGAGAGTACTTTCGTTGAAATGCCTCTTGTTTTACACTGAACCCTGTAGCTGGTTTTTGGCATAAAATTGGTCCTTTGTCTGCAAGGTTAATATTACTGCCTTGTGCGCTTTGCTGTACCTACCTCACTCTTTGCACACCTGCCTCAGCTCTTGAGTCTGTTTTTAATTTTTTTTGCAACCAATTTTTTTTTCCTAGCTACTTTCCCACCGGTTTCCAGATATTCAGTTTTGCTTGTAAGGATACAAGTCTTGTTGGCTATTTACACATAATGATTTAATTTTTCCGTAATCCTTTTGTACAGCTAAAAAAAGTCTTTGTTCATTGTTACTATCTCATTGAACCATTACTGTGTTTGGTTCTAGGATCAACTGAGGAGGTACGTTGACATCAAGCAGTCGGATCTGCCATCAGCTGTGGCTGCAAAGAAGACCAAAGAGTTCCGTTGCCCTCCTCGAGAACAGGTATACCCAAAACAATCGCGCCAATTACTGCAGGTTGTAGTATGCTCTGTAATGGCCAGGGTGTTGTTGTACCTGAACCCTGCCTTATTAGATTTTAAATGGCTGGGAGCGTATCTGGTTGAGTGATTGTACGTTCAGTGATGCCTCTAAGAGGTGAATCTTTGATTTCTCCAATATACATGCAGAGCTCATCACCATACTGAAATGTNATTCAGTGATGCCTCTAAGAGGTGAATCTTTGATTTCTCCAATATACATGCAGAGCTCATCACCATACTGAAATGTGCTCATCTAGTAGCTTATCTAATCATCGTCTATTACATAAAAATTCTAACTGGACCAAGTATTAACACATACAATTTTATAATTCAATTTGGCAAAACTACTATACTACTATGTGAGTTGTTGCAAGTAGGTCGCTCTCTTAGCCATGCTGTCTTTAATTTGAAACGTGTAGGAAAATAGGTGGAATTAATTGTATCATTTTGGTTTTTGAAATGGAATTGGCATCTGTCCACTCATTAGTAGAAATCCAGGCTCACTTGCTAGTTTCAGAAAACGGTAAATAAAAAATAAGCTTCGCTAATAGTTAGTTGGTATTACAAGCTGGCAATCTGTGTGCAAACTTACTTGCAACGGCACATTTGTTAAACTGTAAAAGGGGAAGTCACTTCAGTAAGTAGGGTACAGTTACCCAATTATGAAATACAGCACTTTTTCTTCCCTGTTAGTAATTTTATTCTGTAGCAGTAATGAAGAATGTGAGGTGAGCATTAATATATGCTGTTCACGGTTATTTAAGCACTTANAATTTTATTCTGTAGCAGTAATGAAGAATGTGAGGTGAGCATTAATATATGCTGTTCACGGTTATTTAAGCACTTACGAAATCAACCTTTGAAAAATGTCTGCCTCCACCTACATACTGTATATTTTAATGGGCATACAGTAAAGTTGGTAATGCTGGAGGGAAAGTAGTCCCTGTCTTAATGTTGAATTTAAAGAGTTAGTTGAACATTTNATGTTGAATTTAAAGAGTTAGTTGAACATTTCTAGGTATTGAAATAATTTATTTTGCATTTTATTTCTTAATGTATATAAGTGTAAGATTAAGTAAATTTGTAATATATTTATTTTTCTAATAATTTCACAGTTTCACTTGAATGACAAATGAATAAAGTGATTAGGCCCATGGCAATGATAATTTAGCGTATGGTGTGAGAATACGCAGTGTACATAAAAGTAGATCTTAAGCAGGGCTTTCAAAAGTACTCAGTTTTCCACGAACATCTTATAGCTGCACAGTGTTCCTTGCGAAGTGGTGTGCTGTGTGAGTTGACTGTGTGGGGTAATGTGAACCCGCGTGTTCCCGGCAGATGAATGCTATCCTGGGCTTCAAGAACCTGGAGGATGAGGAGCGGGAGAACTGCCCATGTGGGGAAGACCTCTCGGAGCGCCTCAACGGCTTCCACGGACAGCTCATGAACCAGGTGTCGCTCACCGCATTGCAGGAGCCTGTCGAGGC
The DNA here is from genome assembly GCA_002778355.1 of Clitarchus hookeri. Lineage (NCBI taxonomy): Eukaryota > Metazoa > Arthropoda > Insecta > Phasmatodea > Phasmatidae > Clitarchus > Clitarchus hookeri. The sequence continues at coordinate 12,587 of NQII01002824.1, read as the reverse complement.
CGAGGTAACACCACAAGCCAATGGCAGTGCAGCCAGTGTTAGGTTAGTTTTAGTACTGTGCTCCCTCGCTACCTGTGCATACAATGATATGACATTGCAGAAATTAGTTTCATGACTTTCATTAGTCCTACAAAAGCATATTATTAGTTCTTTCTTGACAAAGCTAAATTTTTTTCCAAAAGAATCTGATAAAATTTTTAGATACTAGCAGGCATCAAACGTGCATATTAGTTTTTGCTCTGACTAGATATTAAATGTGCCAAGCTTGGTTAGCAAAAAAAATTTTTTTAATAAGATAAGTTTCAGTGTGTTAAATAAATACATAAAGTTCATAATTAATTATGACTACATACTTACAGAATCAAAACTTTGGTGAGCAGCATTGTTGCAAGATTTGAACGATAAGCACTCGAGAGAGAATGGACACTCATCGTACGCGAACTTACCGCCTCGCCATCTTGGTATTCATTGCTCCTCCGAGGAATGCTGCCGAACTACTTGCGAGATTCTGTATATGTACATGCGTGCTGCGGACTGTATAGTTCTACGTCCACACACACACACACACACACAATTTGGTACATGAGAATGTACAAGTATTAATTAATTAATTATTGTGTGCTGATATCAGGGTAATTTTCACTAGGAATTATGCAGTAAAATACGTGAAATAATGATGATAGGTGTTCAGCCCAAAGGCCAATGAGGACCTGAGACATCATAGTTTTGGATTATTCTGTCTATATTTACCATTTCCTTCATGTTAGGCCCTACAAAGATCCATGGTTGGTTCAATTGTTAGTCAGTAGTCTCCACTTGCTTTGATCCTTGGTTCCCAGACTCTGGACGGCTGGAAATTTTTTACGGGAATTCTCATAGGGTTAAAGTGACAGACAGACATTATCATCTTTTTAGATGGGAAGGGGGGTTGGGGTTCTCAGGGTGCCTTTGTTTCATCCCGCGTCTTCATTTTGCTGCTACTCAACTCTCAGGTCAACAGTTCTCCAGGCTACCTAGGAAAGAGAAGTGCCATCCTTATGTAGGGCAGGCAGTTCCATTTGATGCCAGTCTCGTATCTTTGTGACCACATCACCTCTACTTCAAGCGGTAATGATATGCGGATGTTAGGTTTGCTAAAGTAAAAATATGTTTAAAAATTCCAACAGGCACCCAAATATTTCCACTTTACCTAAGTGGTAACTTAATAACAAGGTGATACCGTGTCGAAAGGCTGGTTTGGGAACCAAGTGAAGGTAACTTAGTAACCAGGGAAGTGTTATGAACAGAAATAACAGGGATCTACTTATATGCTCCACACCTGTATGTGGACATTTTAAAATGCGGTTGTGTGCTGTGTGATTCTCAGTGTGGTAGTCCTGAATCTGGAACTGTGCTCACGAAAGCTGATGGGAACTGACAGCATGTCTTGCATCTTGTGGCAGGAAAATGCTGTGGAGGTAGCGAAGCCAGGAGCCTTGAAGCGACTGTACAACTTCATCAATGCCGTCAAGGAGTTGGAGGAGGAGCCCAAAGCCGCCGAAGAGCCGCAGAAGAAGACTCCAGAAGGTGAGCTCAAATTTGGACATTTTAACCCTTTTTCAGTGACTGGCATATGTTCGGCATATCAAGTCGCGGTGTCCTGACTCCTGTGACGGCACTTGCAAACTCAGGATGGTAGATGGGAAGCCCACAGGTGGCTCCGTAAGAAGTTTGTCGAGTTGTGCGTAAGCGGCTCTGAGGTAAACCTTTACTGGAGTCACTTGAGAAAGGTTAAACTTCAGCCTGTACTTCGTAATTTTATTTATTATTGCTGGAGTATGTGAATGTGCACTTTTGTGTTTGCGGTATTGAAATTCCGCATACAAACAGGAAAAGTACACGTTCGTATTATATATTGGGGTTATTTAAAAAAATACATTACATCCGTTCTTACAAGAACTGTATAAATGAGAACCATTTGGGGGATCGTAATTTTAAGTCAATGAATAATAACTGATGCTACACCTTTGAATCTAATCTCTCCGCATAGTCTTGACAAGTATGTCGTAACATGAAGATTTTCTTTTTGAACTTCTGAAGTATATTTACTGTAGAAACATCTATCATTGTCTATAAGTTATTAGTTTTGTTCAGTGGAGCATTAAAACTAGTAACTTTGCATTGCACCAAAGTAGTTTCCTACATCCGCTCCTGCCCATAGTTGCAGCATGTAGCGGCTACGATAGTCAGCAGGCCAGTCACGCCAGTGGAGAGCGGCAGAATTATGAAGCAAAAGTCCTGGGGAGGAGTGAACATTGATAGATGAACCAGAAAACCTTTAAGGAATCCCTGTCTCCCCATGTTTTCCTCTGTGTCAAATACACGTGACTAAACTACTAAGAGCAGACACTGTTAACCAGAGTTCCATTAGCCAGGGTTGAGGAGTTTATCATTCGCTCGCATTCCCGGGGCGTCTCGTCCTCACTGCGAGGGGAGGCGCACCTAGAGCTTACACGTTGGGACCCGAAAGATGGTTGAACTATGCCTGACCAGGACGAAGTCAGAGGAAACCCTGGTGGAGGTCCGTAGCAATTCTGACATGCAAATTGATTGTCGGAGCTGGGTATAGGGGTGAAAGACTAATCAAACCATCTTGTAGCTGGTTCCCTCCGAAGATTCCCTCAGGATAGCTGTCACTCGGAGGAAAACTGAGATGATTTTTCTTTGGCCCATCAGTGAAAGTCCATTTTCACTCTCATATAACCAACAGTATCAACAGGTCTTACAAGGAAAGGCGGCTTCAGGAACAATAGCTATTCCTTCTTTTCTTACATCAGGTTATTAATTGTAATTGGACTTTTATGTAAATAGTACTTACGTAAGCAAAGTTACCAGTAGATCACTCAAAGATTCACCAAAAGTTGTGTCGTTTAACTTATTTTGGATGCTGTGAAATTTATGAACGAATTATTTTTTCTATATTCATGGAAAACTGAAAAATAATTACACTGTGAATGTTAATTTTTTTTAACATTATATGTGTCGTACATCAGAAGTCCTTTCTGCTGTATACGTGTTAAAACCTAGTTTAGAGTAGAATTGCAGACCTCCATTAGGCTGAGTTTTGATTGTTTGTGTTTTCGTGTTCATTTCCACAGAGGTGTTCAGGAAAGTGTTGATCGACACCATTGTGCGATGGGCAGAAGAGACGCAGATTGAAACACCGAAGCTTGTCAGGGAAATGTTCAGGTAATGTGTTTACGCTGACGAATAATGTTATGAAATAGCGGTTTCATAGTAGGGTTGTGCAAATATTCGTTATCCTGAAATGAAAATGAAAAATTACATTTTTCACTTTTGTTTTAGTAAAAATTTATTTGCTGAGTGTTATACAAAAATATAATTTTTATTAATATTTGGGTGTTTAATGAACGTTCATTTCGTGCACCAGCAAAGGAAATTTTTGTCTGTAAATTATTTTGTTCATTTTCATTATTTTACAACCAAGATAACTAGATAAAATGGAAATTAAAATATAGGTAGGGTCTAGAAATTTTTGCGAACCACGAAATAGTGCGAAATTATCTTCATTCAGAAAATTCTGTAATAATTCCCGTATTCACAAAACATAGACTAAATAGCTTGTTTAAGTGAATATTGAAAACCACAGTATGATCTTCTTTTACCGCGAAAGTATTAAGTTTTACAATTTCCCATTTGCTGTACAGTATTATCTCTCTTTTACTTCACACACGTGCGGATAATAAAACTATTTGCGGGGTGATCACATTGTTGATTTTAAAAATGTAACGAAATTGTACGTGACTAGAACGAACTATAAATAAATTGGTTGCTAGCACGGTCAAAAGTAGAGATGGGTAACACAGTGCTACGCCTTGCGATTGCGTTAACTCAGTTCCTTGAAAATATGTAGCTCGTGACTCAGTGACGCAGTGAGCTAGTGAAAATATTGATGTAAGTTATATTGATTATATTTTAAGTATTGTATGACACTATGCATCGAGGAAAAATGTTGCAACTAGCTAAAATGTGAAATCGAGTTCTTAACATCCTGTGTTACTTATATGCGCTTGCAGTATTTTGTATCCTAAAATACCTTTGCTACACGTGGCCGGTGAGGCATCTGTATTGCATTGCATGAAATATATGGCGAAAGAAATGAGTTTTAACTCAGTGTTACAGACATCGCTAGATCACCGCAAATCTGACGAAGGATTATTTTTATTTTTCTATGTTTTCTATACTAATTTTATAATGGTTAAATTATATTTCATAACAATTATTTAGTTCCAACGACAACAATGAGCAAGAAGTAAAATTATATAACAAACACGTGTTTATTTATTTATTTATAAACAGTTTTAAAACACAATCGAGCATAAGATTTAGATTTGAATGCTCTCACCTAACACATAATAATCACTTTCACGGGCGTACGCTCAGTATACAACATATATCAACACAAAATGCACGTGAAACCAAGTAACAACACTTTTATTTGTAAACTGCGCCATGGCGCAATTGAGTTGACACACTANTTTGTAAACTGCGCCATGGCGCAATTGAGTTGACACACTATGCCAACTCAGTGAGGTGTGCCTTTGTTAGTGCGCCTACACCAGAAATTTCAGTGAGTTACCCATGACTAGTCGAAAGATTATCGTTGCATGTACGAATCAATATATATATCGAGTCGAATCGCTATGCTGCTCGTTCACTCGTAGATTCACGCCTACGTGTATTTTTACTAATAAACGAGCATCTATAACCAAAAATGTTGGTGATATGACGAAAGTAAATAGTAGTTATATATAACACAGATGCACTTTATTTTGTGGAATGTAATAATTATGCAGTAAACATTTGTGCGATAATTGTAAACACTGCCGACTTTACTCATTTTGTGTGGTTTGAGGTTAGGTTCTTGACAACTAGCNATCCCTCCTGCCTTCGTAACTTAGTCTTGCGATGCAAGTTTTGAGACATTAATAAACTGTAAATGACTGTGGCGCTGGTCTGTACTTGTATATTTATCTCTGAACGGTTCGTACTCTGCATACTGGAAATTCATATGTGAACTGTATCATTCAAATGATAAATAAAGTATAGAACAAAATACTCTGGAACTTTATTTATTAATTAATCGGCGTCAATTGTATTGGGTCTCGTATTCTACCTTGAGCTAGCAGTGGCAACCTAAATATTCGGTAGTGTAAACTGACGAACGTTTCAAAATGGCACCTAACTGTGGGGCTGCAATATTNTACAAAATGGCACCTAACTGTGGGGCTGCAATATCATAAATATGGCTTAACGAGCCGCGGCAACGTTACAAGATGCTTATGTCACTAAACCGGTTACGAATGCCAAAAATAGTTACTGTTTTAGATTGAACCCGAAAGTTTGAAAATGAAGGTTTTTTTTTTTTTTTTGTTGTTTTGTAAACTGACCAAAATGCAAAACTGCGATGTAAACATTGAGTGGGCGGAAAAGACATGTGCTTAAACATTGCAGTGCCGCATACACAGTGATTTGGTGTTAGATATCTGCATTGGAAGCAAATATGTGTAATTTTTTATATTTCCAAGAAAACAAAAACAAATAGGTTTCAGCTGCTTCATAGTAAAAACATTTTTACTGTTTCTAAGAAGTAATTTTTTATTAATAATAAAATATTTACTGGTATTTTGTTGTTAGGTTGTGGATTTGTGTGAGTGATTTTGAACTGAATATATATATATATTTTTTTTTTTGCAATGAATTTACAATAATGAATATTTTGCTAGTATGTTATAAAATTTGTTAAACTGTTTTTGATACAAAGCTATTATGAAATTATTTTTGTTTCACTTTCACGAAAGTTCATTAAAATATTTTTCATTTTTGTTTCGTGGAAAAAAAGTCTCATTCCTGCAACCCTCTTTCGTTGTACATTTTCCAATATAACAGTTCCATATAACAATTTTTGTATTATAACAGACTTAAATGGCTTTACTAGAAATGTTTTAACAAGTTGATAATCAGTACATCACATTTGACATGTTCAGTTTCTGTGCATAACTTTGCAAAGCAAGTTCAGAATATGTTTTTGCAATTTCATGTGAACCTCAGAATGTTAACGGAATCTTTCCTGGAGTTCTGAATGCAATGATTGGCTGGCGGCATGTGACCAATACAGGCTTGCGCGTGTTGTTGNGCTATTATGAAATTATTTTTGTTTCACTTTCACGAAAGTTCATTAAAATATTTTTCATTTTTGTTTCGTGGAAAAAGAGTCTCATTCCTGCAACCCTCTTTCGTTGTAAATTTTCCAATATAACAGTTCCATATAACAATTTTTGTATTATAACAGACTTAAATGGCTTTACTAGAAATGTTTTAACAAGTTGATAATCAGTACATCACATTTGACATGTACAGTTTCTGTGCATAACTTTGCAAAGCAAGTTCAGAATATGTTTTTGCAATTTTATGTGAACCTCAGAATGTTAATGGAATCTTTCCTGGAGTTCTGAATGCAATGATTGGCTGGCGGCATGTGACCAATACAGGCTTGCGCGTGTTGTTGNCGGAATCTTTCCTGGAGTTCTGAATGCAATGATTGGCTGGCGGCATGTGACCAATACAGGCTTGCGCGTGTTGTTGACAGCCTGCTTGTGCGGCAATACGACAGCGTGGGCGAGCTGATCCGCGCCCTGGAGAAGACCTACGTGATCAACAGCAAGACGAGAAATGACGTGGCGGAGATGTGGGTGGGTCTGAGTCAGATACGAGCCCTGCTTCCTGTGCAGATGTCGCCAGAGGAGGAGGGACTCGTCCGTGAAAGGCTGTGGTGAGTACTAGACCCCCATCCCTTCCTCAACAAACAAGATATGCACTTATGTTGTGTCAGTGCCCGAACTGATTAGGTGATACGTGCAGGCCATTGTCAGTTGTTGCGTTAAGAGAGGAATAGGAGTTCAGGAAAATGACTCATAGAAAAGTGATGAAATACAAATGTCTTGTATTATGCGTACATAAATTTCCCTCTCTTTCTTCCTCCCCCCTCTCATTTGCTTTATAGACAGTCTGTGTGTGTGTTTACTAATGTAGGTGCACCAGGGGTGTTTCCTTGACCGCAGTGTGTGATCTTCTAAAAAAGCAGTTGCGAGTTACTGAGCAGGAGATGATTGTGTTGCAGGAAACTGGTGAACAACCACACGTTCTTCCAGCATCCCGACCTGATCCGCATCCTGCGCATCCACGAGAACGTGATGGCCATCATGATGAACACCCTGGGGCGGCGTGCCCAGGCTCAGTCTGATGTGCAGGAGCAGGCCAAGGCACCGGAGGGGGAGATCGCACCACCCAAGGAGAAGGTAACCGCTCCATCCCACGCCGTGCCGCAACATGTGTCGAAGGGGCTCTGGTCACCTCCCCTCCACTCCACCCCTGTCTAGGGAAAGTTGTGTTCCTGTGGAACCATGACGACGTGGGATAGTCGAAATTTCGAAGTAAATCAGGAAAAATCTTGAAAAGCCAGAGGAAAGATGACTGATGCTGTAAATTTATACTTGCAAAACAGTTCAACTTAACAAATTTCTCGTACTGCCTAATATTCTCAACAAGATGAAATGCCCTTGCTGCCGACAACTCCCAGGTTTACCATTAATGGACTTGCCATCCTCTGTATTATAGTTTGTTGGAAAGTACCCTGTCGTTAGAGGGTTTCTGGGTTAAAAGCCCAGTTGTGTCTTGAATGAATGTACCATTTTTTAGTTGTAAGTTTNCCTGTCGTTAGAGGGTTTCTGGGTTAAAAGCCCAGTTGTGTCTTGAATGAATGTACCATTTTTTAGTTGTAAGTTTAGGTCTAGTGTGTGTCCCATCTCCTGCAGCTAGCACCATAGAGAAGGGGTATTTATAATATATATTTTACTATGTCTCTTAGCTTTCATTGTGAGATGAGCTAGTTTTGTCTCCATGAGCTCAGTATGTCAGTATCAGGTCTTAGGAGACTGGAAAATTTTCATACAAATCATTTCCATGTAGGTATTAGATNGAGCTCAGTATGTCAGTATCAGGTCTTAGGAGACTGGAAAATTTTCATACAAATCATTTCCATGTAGGTATTAGATATTACCATATTTCGTGAGGGATGCTAACATTTCTTTGGCTATTTTCATTTTATCACCTTGTCGCTCCTGTCTCATCTCGTGAATTTTTCGTGTTAGCTCTACGTAGGTTGTAGGTCTTTCTAATGGGTAAGACAGCCATCTTCTACCTGTCATAGTCACATTGACACAGATTCGTATTGGAAAAGTTTGTGAACTTTCATATTCTTTGTAAATAACATGATATCCACGGGTTTTGATTTCTNTCAGATTCGTATTGGAAAAGTTTGTGAACTTTCATATTCTTTGTAAATAACATGATATCCACGGGTTTTGATTTCTCAGCTCTTTACCACAATTCATGTTTCATGTTTTGTGTCAACATTTGTAGTATGTTTTGAGCACAGGGTATATCAGGTTTGTCTGCATCTGTCAGAACTGAGCTGTCATTATTGTTGTATAATTTGTAACAGACAAGAAAAAGTAATTCATACATTGTCAATGATATTCACAGATGTGCAGATAGTGAGAAAGATTAATAATTCTCATTTGCAGGAATTGCTTTAAATTATGCACGAATTAAAAATAATTCATTATTTTAAGCATTTACATTTATTACTGAAAATTGTGAAAATAAATAAACTCAAGGTTGTTTTTTAAATTTTTGCGAACGCAAATTTTTTTTCTCTAGAAACGAAACGAAAACGAAAGATATGTTGCAAACTTTCATGAAACTGAAACTAAAATAAAAAATACTTTCATAACTGTTTCTTAACTAGAGTTGGATGAATTTCATAACATTTTTGCAAGTTATTCATTATAACAAATTTGGTGCAAAAATCAAACCAAAAAATTATAGGTAATGGAATATTTACCACAGGGGTTCTTTCTAGTGCACTGTATGAACATTCATTAAACACCCGAATATTCAACANGGTAATGGAATATTTACCACAGGGGTTCTTTCTAGTGCACTGTATGAACATTCATTAAACACCCGAATATTCAACAAAATCAAGAATTTTCATTTAATTACAACTTTCAGCAACCAAATTTCTTACCGAGACGAAACTGAAAGTTGTCATTTTTGATTTTCGTTTTGGTGTACCGAATAGTCGCACAACCCTATTGTTTTCCTAATTATTTGAAGGCTAACGGGACCTTTTTTTTTTTTTTTTAGTTTTAGTCATGTCGTTATTTTCGTAGCTCTTAGTCAAGTTTTTTGTATTTAATTGCTTCATATTTATGTTGGAACGTAGGGCAAGGAGCAGATTACCCATTTAACTAACACATTGTAACAGAAAATTTGGAAATAACATTTGTTCTTACATGCATAATGGTATGTAGTCGAATTGGTGTGAAAGTGAAACTTAAATACTTCAGTATTCATTTTGCATGCAAAACAATTAGGCCAAAGTAAATTTTCAGCTGTCCACGCATTATTTTTAAAAGTGTAAGTACAGTGTTTACTTAAAATAAAATCCCTCATTTTTTAAAAATAATTAGCACCTTGGAAATAGGGTGGGCATTATTTTTGCAAGTTTGGCCATTTTACCTCCCAGTGAAGCACTGCAACTAGCCAGCTGTACTAGGGATCAACATCATGAGGGAAAGCTGTCAAGGTCAACGGGTACAGTCTGGGCACAACAAATACGTACATACAAACAAATCAGATATTTAAAGATGAAAGCCACTTTTCTCATGGCAAGATACACCTTCAGAGTAAATATGCTTTTAAGTATGGTGAACTTTTCATAATTTTTTGTTTTGTAATTAAATTTTTAAAAATTACGTGTCTATAAAAAAATGAAAAACTTTAACAAAAACTGTTTGTCCACCCTCCTGGCCACATTCTAGCCAATCAGCTTGTAGGACACCCTCCCAATCCACCCCTATAATAGTTTTCTGCTTTGTTTCCATCAAGGTCATGTGGCGGACATTACCATCCCTCCTGTAGCCATGCACTCGTTAGCGGAACGAAGCTCTGTATTTACCGGTATCCAGGCATGGGATTCTTGTTGCTGATATAAACTGGTCCCGAAATTTTCCAGTAAATCATGATGAAAAATGGGGAGGGTGTTTTACAGGGGTGGGTGTTGTATCCAAGTAAAGACTGTATTTAAAGTGAGACACACACTTATACCTGAAAAAAAAAATGTTCATCTGGCCTACACATGTCCATAGCTTGTATGGGCTATGAACGTGGAACTTTGTGGTACATACGAAGTTCATGATGAGCTTTTAGCCACANATGTCCATAGCTTGTATGGGCTATGAACGTGGAACTTTGTGGTACATACGAAGTTCATGATGAGCTTTTAGCCACAGGTCGTGAGTCGCTGCTGAGTGTGTGTGTGTGTCTATGTTGTTTCTGGTAGGACACGTCACATGAAATGGTGGTGGCATGTTGTCGCTTCCTGTGCNAGTGTGTGTGTGTCTATGTTGTTTCTGGTAGGACACGTCACATGAAATGGTGGTGGCATGTTGTCGCTTCCTGTGCTACTTCTGCCGCACGTCGCGCCAGAACCAGAAGGCCATGTTCGACCACTTCTCATTCCTGCTGGAGAACAGCAACATCCTGCTGTCGCGGCCTTCACTGCGCGGCAGCACCCCGCTCGACGTCGCCTACTCCTCCCTCATGGAGAACACTGAGCTGGCTCTTGCCCTCAGGTAAATATTTTGTGCTCTGCGACACTTATCCTGTTCTCCTTACTACCATTCTCACAGTTTGTAGTTACTTTACTGAAAGTCACATTTAGTTTAGTCTTACAACCTGTGGTGTATTCTTTCACCACATGTTAACACTAACATTANCTTTACTGAAAGTCACATTTAGTTTAGTCTTACAACCTGTGGTGTATTCTTTCACCACATGTTAACACTAACATTATCATAAACATACCAACTAGTAATTAAGCCAAATTTTTCTCTAACGTTAATAGAGCAAAAAATTTTGTGTTGCCACTAATAGAAATATTACGCTTTTGATATATGCAAGTACTTCTCCCAATTCACTGCCAACACTAAGGGAGACAATAGTGACTGAGTAGCCAAAGCCCTGGAATCGCACCAAGGCATTNTTCCCAATTCACTGCCAACACTAAGGGAGACAATAGTGACTGAGTAGCCAAAGCCCTGGAATCGCACCAAGGCATTCCAACAAATGTGTGAATTAAAATAACTTAAAATATGTAGGGAGCTACCCATATTAAATAATTTGAATTCTGCTATGCATGTGTCCAGCACATTTGATGTAAAGTGGTAGTTTTGCAGTGTGGCTTGTTTGAAATGCGCCACGAGTGACATTCACTCAATCTAGCCTCGCCACAGCCGCGGCTCCCTCGTAAGAAGAGCCATTACGCCGCACAGGCCACAAGGCACCTTCCAATCCAGGGTGGTTTGCCCGGCCATTGCCGCCTGCTGCGCTGCAACCCGCTTTGCATCATGTTGCCGCTTACCTCTCCAGCGCTTGGCACGTGAGAGGAAGTCACCGCCGCTCTCAGTTACTCTCTTCTCTCCTTCGCGACTCTCTTCACACCCCGCAACCCCCGTGCTGCCATGTGAGCCGAGTATAAATAGGATTCACAGTCCTCAGTTCTAGGCTGTCTCGTGCCAGTCCACTTTTCCAGTGTTACTCTGCCCGAGCGCCACCAGACTTCGCGTCTCGTCTTCGCAGAATGTCACGCTGCCCGAAGAACTACCGACTTTCAAGTCGCAACAGTTTTACGCTGTTCAGTTGAAAGTTCTGCTATGCACTACACTGCCACGCTGCCCGTCAGCATACCGAAGCCCCCATGCTTCCAGCTACCTTGTAGCTTACTCTCAGCTATCACGAGTGAGAGTACCGCCATCTTGGGGTTGCCCTCGCCCNTCACGCTGCCCGAAGAACTACCGACTTTCAAGTCGCAACAGTTTTACGCTGTTCAGTTGAAAGTTCTGCTATGCACGACATTGCCTCGCTGCCCGTCAGCATACCAAAGCCCCCGNCAAGTCGCAACAGTTTTACGCTGTTCAGTTGAAAGTTCTGCTATGCACGACATTGCCTCGCTGCCCGTCAGCATACCAAAGCCCCCGTGCTTCCAGCTACCTTGTAGCTTACTCTCAGCTATCACGAGTGAGAGTACCGCCATCTTGGGGTTGCCCTCGCCCCCCGCGCTGCCGCATCTTCCAAGACATAGGTAACTATACCAGTTGGCAACTTAGGACCGGCTCTTCAGACCTAGTCAGGGTACAGGCTGGTTTATGTGTTTTAATTGAGTAATCAATAAAACAGGCATAAATCGGACTTGGTCTAGTTGTCTCTCCATCACTTTGTATTCCCTACTCGTTGTCCTTTCTATTTCCGATTCGTCACCTGTTCTAGTAAGACTCTTCTAAGGTTATCCACGAGCCGATGCCTTGCTCCTTTTCTCTCCTATTGACAGCTGTCTCGAAGTGCAGCTTAGGAAGCTTGCCTTCCTGGGCCTCATTAGAGCAGTTGTCTCTTGGACTACCGAC
>NQII01002823.1:265863-316087 GCA_002778355.1 Clitarchus hookeri | reverse complement strand
CATCTCATTGGACTGTACTTGATGCCGCATTGATCGACTGGGCACATGTACTGCCAAATCGTGCAATTTACATTGCCAGATTTCCTCGACAATATGCCGCTCGCGGTTCGGCAACGTGTATGGCTTCAGTACGATGGTGATCTTACATATTCCACAAGATCTGTACATGGTCACCTAAACATGGAATTTCCAGCACAGTGGATTGAAATAAGTGGGCCTGTTGCGTGGCCAGCACGCTCTCCTGACCTTAATCCGCTAGACTTTTCCCTGTGTGGTTCATCACANGAAGTGGGCCTGTTGCGTGGCCAGCACGCTCTCCTGACCTTAATCCGCTAGACTTTTCCCTGTGTGGTTCATCACAGCTCTGGTGTACAGCACTCCCATATAGTCAGAAGATGATCTTTTAGCCAGGGTTATGGCGGCATGTGACAAGGTTCAAGATACACCGAGTATTTTCGAAGGGTACGCCAGTATTCATACTCTGAATTAATTGTTGCAATGAGATTGGCGGCCGTCATGTTGAACACGTGTAAAGTTGCTTACGATGGTATGACATTAAACTTGTTGTGCAAGAACTTATATGTCTGTTCTGATTTCTTTACTCCTTACACTGAGAAAATCCCACCGAACTCTTATTTGTGCAACTTACTAATGTAAGACCACACACACAGTTGCGGGAAACTCATTCAACTATGGCACGGCGGACATACGGCCATTTCTGGTTGCCTAGCTGGCAGGCAGNACACAGTTGCGGGAAACTCATTCAACTATGGCACGGCGGACATACGGCCATTTCTGGTTGCCTAGCTGGCAGGCAGTAATACTTCTTTGTAAAATAAAACATTTAATTTTTAATCGAAAAGGGCAACAGTTATACAATATCAGCAGAAGACACGTATGTTGCCAATTTTGTCGGCATTTCATAATCTCTAGTCAAAGATACGCAATTTTTCCTTGAACATATTTTTTTTTACAGATATGATGTTGGCTAAACCCTCTTTCATCATAATGGATGTGTGTTACATGTAGACGGCATTCACTTTATTAATTAGTATGGTATAAATAATTAGTGACCATTACTCTGTTTCTGTCCTGCAAGAAGTTTCCTTAATATGACAAGAAATGATAATTTTTCTCAAGCTTTGGAAGAATTTACCGCTCTTGCTATTTGACATGGACCATGGGTTGCCTATATCAGTAGTATAATGAATAAGTGTACTTTGTCACAAGGGAGTACGGTGGCGGAGCTCAAAGCAGTTAATTATATGTCATTCCGGTCGGCCGGCAGCCAACTTGTCCGACATGTTGGATGTCAGTAACTTTTGACCTTTGACCCCGGTGACCTTGTACCCAAACAATCCGAAAAATGCAAAAAAAACGAAAACCCCGAAAACTTTTAAAAATTAATAAAAAAATATTTAAAAGTATATTAAAAATGGATTTTAAATTTATTAAAATCCATTAAAAATGTTATTTAAAAAATTTATAAAATTGAATTTTATATGTTTGTACTTAGAGTGGGCGGGGAGCTGGAGCTGACCGGCTGCCAATTTGTAACATCACCCGACCACCAATTTGGATCTCGGCGAACTTGACATTTAACCTTGACCCCATTATAATGACCTTAAATAACCTATAACCCAAAAATTCACTGAATTGTTTAAAATTTCTTTAAAAAATTATAAAAACCACTTAAACTGTAAAAATAAATATTTTTTAAAATTAAAAACCTATTTAGAAATTGTAAAAAAATTTAAGTCTCGAATGTTTTGGTTTATTAGAGGGGCCGGGAGACTAAAACCGACCAGTAATGGTATGTCACACAACCACCATGTTGGACCCAGGTAACCTAGACCCCGACCCATGACCTTAAAAATATTACCATTACCTTGGCTAAACTTAAAAACAAAAACAGGAAACAAATTGTAAAAATCGAATAAATTCATAAAAGTCAACGAGCATATTATATTAATTACTACTACCATCATCTTGGATCCAGGTTACCTTGACCTTTGACCTTAGCCCTTGTCACATTTGACCTTTAACCCAAAAAATTGTCATAAAAAATTTCTTAACAATTAAAAAAATAATAAAAAATGTTATTAGAAATTTGTTTTTTAAAATTAATTGTTACATTTTATGAGGTCTCCCACAGCTCCACGTCCAGCAAACCACTGACCCCCCTCCAAACCATCACATTGTATTAATCTTCCTCTCCCCTACTCAATCACCTTTGCTCATTCAGTAGAATGCACTCCACCTGCTATATTGGTTTTTTTAGTTTGTCATTTGTTTACATTTACAACATTTAGGTGGCACTGATGACTCCGATCAACATGTTAGATCTGGATGACCTTCACCTTGACTTCAAATCTGACATTGACCCATGCCCACGACTTTGAAAACCCAAAAAATAACAACAAAATTAAAAAAAAAAATTCCTGGTTTTTTATTAAACTTTCGAACAATTTCGCAATATCTCCTACGATGAGCACAGCAATCAGCACCACAAGAAATCAGCACCACAATCCGCACCAGAAACAGCACCACAATCAGCACAACTTGCACCAATCTTACCATCAACCTTTCAATCATTCCCTCAACTTTCAATCTTCCCATCAANTCATTCCCTCAATATTTCAATCTTCCCATCAGTCTTTCGCAATCTTTCCATCAATCTTTCACAATATTTCCATCAACCTTTCGCAATCTTTCAATTAATATTTCGCAATATTTTCCAATATTTTCAACAATATTTCAATCTTCCCTTCAATATATCAATCTTTCCATAATTTTTCGCAATATTTCACAATTTTTCTCAATCTTTTTTATCAATATTTCAATTTTTGCATCAATGTTTCAAATTTCCCATCAATATTTCGCAATCGTTTACAATATTTCGCAATCTTTCTATCAAACTTCCCATTAGTCATTCAATCTTCTAATCAATATTTCGCAATCTTTATATCCATTTTTCGCAATATTTCCAGCAATTGTTTGCAATCTGCACCACAATTTGCACCATATGCACCACAATCAGCACCACAATTAGCACCACAATTTTTCATTCTTTCCATCAAACTTTCACATTATTCCCATAAATCTTTTAATCTTTCGATCAATCTTTCAATATTCCGATCAATCATTCCCAATCAGCACAACAATCAGCCCCACACGCACTATAATCAGCACCAAATTCACCGCAATCAGCACAACAATCTTTAAATCTATCTATCAATCTGTCGCAATCTTTCCATCGATCTCTCCATCAATATTTCGCAAACTTTCCATCAATAATCAATCGATATTCAATCCATTGTTTTGCAGTCTGCCTCTACCCATACTTATTAAGAAAATCTATTCACAAAATGTCTCCAAAATTTGTACATGAAGACAGAATTAATGTTTTGTATGCAGTCAACTATTCATGCATTTTTGTACTAAAGTCTTTATTATCATTTTATATGCAGATCTTTCAATTAATAGTCGAGTGCTCATAGCACCTATTTAAAGATGTGAGAGATAAAAGGATACGAATCATAAAAAATAAAGAAAACAATTTTTTTATAATAATAATGTGTTATTATTTTGCAATTAGAATTTCAGAAGAAATATTCTNAAAAATAAAGAAAACAATTTTTTTATAATAATAATGTGTTATTATTTTGCAATTAGAATTTCAGAAGAAATATTCTTATTTCATCGTGCGATATATCCCCGTTCCTTCAGTTTACTAATTATTTAAGATATTTCAACAATGTGTGAGAGATACCAGAGTTTATGAAGGTCAATCAAATATCTGAGTATATCAACAAGTTTATTGGGGCCTTCGGGAAATAGGTAGCCAGTATTTTCGGTGTCTTCTGCCTTTTTCATGCCGCATGTTGCAGCAAATGTGTTGGAGGGGTGTGTCGGTGCATCGAGAAAATAGCAATCATCTGCTTCAGCACTATCACTGTCTTCATAGTCATCTTCACCTCCTGTTTTGTATTCTATATTAAATTTGCCTTTTTCTGTAGCTGGAGTTGAATGCTCATCAGTATATAGAAACGACAGCAGTTTGTTTTGAAGTTGGTCGACTTCACGCGAATTTATTGCAAATGTGCATTCAACACAAACCGACTCTACTGCATTCATTCCTTCTTAAGCATTATCTGTCTCATCATAATCGCCTCTCGAATTGGTACCCATCGATGCAAAAAGAGGTTTGCCGGAAACACTAGTAGACAAATCCTTGCAAATCTCGGTTTGTTCTTTCAATTTATCTATCGCCTTTCACAAACTGCATGGGACTAATGTAATACTTCATCGCGTGAAACAATATGTTATTTAAACATGCTTGTAGACATATGCACATATAAATATAGAAATTAAAAATAATTTATATTCACATACATATCCATAATTATGTATAATATACGTTAATTTTTTTTTTTTTACATATTCATACACCTATAAATAATTATGTATAATATTTATTTGAAATAATTATATTTTCTGTATTTGTGTAAACATAATTATATGCGTGATTTATTCTGGGGTGAACGTGTATGTGAGTTTTCTCAGAGTGCTCACATATTTTTTAACACATAGATTTTATGGTTAAAAACCTTTTGTGGGCACGAACTAGGCTCTTTGCCGTAAAAATAACCGCACTTATATACAAAAAAATGACTTATGGTGTTCTGACACCGTGAGGTAAACATCGATTTGTAAGCGCTCTCTTGTCATACCACTATGATGAATTACGAATCTGAAAGCCTGCCTTCGACCTCCAGTACCATGGAGCCGCGACCTGCATTATCGCTAACTGGTTGTCGCCAGTGCCGATTCTGTGATCAATTTTTCGCCTATGGTCCAAATGCTCGTTGGGATGAGAGAACGGCCTGTACGACGAGTCCTTTTAGTGCGATGAAGCATTACGACATTGGCCCCATGCACTGAGATCTGCAAAGACTTGTATACTGGGGGTCAGCAAGTGTGGCCGGCAATACCTCTTGTTGCATCGACGGGTACCGATTATACAGGCGATTATGATGAGACAGATAATGCTAAAAACGGAATGAGTGCAGTAGAGTTGGAAGAAAAGCAAATTTAATGTAGAATACAAAACAGGAGGTGAAGATGACTATGAAGACAGTGATAGTGCTGAAGCAGATGATTGCTATTTTCTCGATGCACCGACACACCCCTCCAACACATTTGCTGCAACATGCGACATAAAAAAGGCAGAAGACACCGAAAATACTGGCTACCTATTTCCCGAAGGCCCCAATAAACTTGTTGATATACTCAGATATTTGATTGACCTTCATAAACTCTGGCATCTCTCACGCATTGTTGAAATACCTTAAATAATTAGTAAACTGAAGGAACGGGGATATATCGCACGATGAAATGAGAATATTTCTTCTGAAATTCTAATTGCAAAATAATAACACATTATTATTATAAAAAAATTGTTTTCTTTATTTTTTATGATTCGTATCCTTTTATCTCTCACATCTTTAAATAGGTGCTATGAGCACTCGACTATTAATTGAAAGATCTGCATATAAAATGATAATAAAGACTTTAGTACAAAAATGCATGAATAGTTGACTGCATACAAAACATTAATTCTGTCTTCATGTACAAATTTTGGAGACATTTTGTGAATAGATTTTCTTAATAAGTATGGGTAGAGGCAGACTGCAAAACAATGGATTGAATATCGATTGATTATTGATGGAAAGTTTGCGAAAGATTGATGGAGAGATTGATGGAAAGATTAATGGAAATATTGTGAAAGATTGATAGATAGATTTAAAGATTGTTGTTCTGATTGTGGTGCATTTGGGGCTGATTGCGGTGCATGTGGCGCTGATTGTGGTGTGTGTGGTCCTCATTGTGGTGCTTATTGCGAAAGATTGATGGGAAGATTGAAAGATTGCATAAGATTGATAAAATATTGAAATATTGTGGTGCTAATTGTGGTTCATGTGGTACTTATTGTGGATCATGTGGTGCTTATTGTGGTACATGTGGTGCTTATTGTGGTTCACATGGTGCTTATTGTGGTTCATGTGGTGCTGATTGTGGTGTGTACGGTTCTGGTGTGGCGCACATCGCGAAAGATTGCTGGACTTATTGCAAAAAATTGATGAAAATATTGGGGAAGATTGATTGGAATATTAAAAGATTGATGGTAAGATTGAAAGACTGAAAGAAAGATTGCGAAATATTGTGAAAGAATGCGAAATATTCATGGAAAGATTGAAATATTAATTGAAAGATTTCGGAAGACTGTAAAAGATTGCGCAATATTGCTAAAGATTGTTGCAAAAATGATACATTGATGGGATGATTGAAAGATTGATGGAAAGATTGCAAAATATTGTGAAATATTGCGAAACATTTATGGAAACATTGGGAAAGGTTGATGTAAAGATTGTGAAAGATTGTTGGTAAGATTGCGAAAGATTAAAGGGGAGATTGAGAGATTGATGGACAGATTGAAAGGTTGATGGAAAGATTGGTACATGTAGTTGTGATTTTGGTGCTGATTGCAGTGCTAATTACGGTGATGATTGCGGTGCTGATTGTGGTGCTGATTGTGGTGCTCATTAATGAAAAGATCGCTAAATTGATCGAAAGTTTGATGAAAAAACAAGTCTTTGATTAATTCTGTACTTTTTAAAATATAATTTCGGAATTTTTTGGATTGTTTGTGTTTACAAAGTCATGGGCAAGGAGTCAAGGTCACAGATGTGATGTTAAGTTAAAGGCCACCCAGATCTAACATGTTAGTCAGAATCATCAGTGCCATCTAGGTGTAGAAAATATAAACAAATGACGAACGATAAAACAAATATGGACAGAACACGCAAAGGCGATTGTGTAGAGGAGGGGAATTTTAATATAATGTGATCGATTGGAGTAGGTTAGTCGTCTACTGGATGTAGTGCTGTGGGAGACCCCCAGAAATTGAATATGTTTATAATAATAATAATAATAATAATTTTAATAATATTTTTTATAAATTCTTACGATATTTTGGGATTTTTGACGAATTTTTGTGTTCAAGGTCAAAAGTTACAGGGTTAACATTAAAATTCAAGATCACCTGTATCCAAGATGCCGGTAGTAGTCAGAAATGCAGTATTCTCTCTGACGTTTATGAAATTATTCAATTTTGCAATATTTTTTTTAGTTTTTGTTTTAAGGTCATCCAAGGCCACGGTTATTGGGTCAAGGTCATGGACCAAGGTCAAGGTTACCTGGGTCCAACATGGTATTTGGGTGACATTATAACTTAACTGGCCGGTTCCATTCCCCGTCCCCTCTAAACCAAAACATTCGAAACTCAAATTTTTTTATAACATTTTTATGGTAAAAATAATTTTTAGCAGTTTGCGTAATTTTCAAAGAATTTTTAAAACAATTAAGCAAAGTTTTGGATTCAAGATCATCCAATGTCATAGTAATGGGGTCAAACTCAAAGTTCAGGGTCACTGACATCCAAATGGCGGTCGGATGATGTTACAACATGGCAGCCGGTCGGCTCCGGCTCCCCGTCCGCTCTGAGCACAAACATTCAACATTTTAATTTTATAAGTTTTTTGAATAAAATGTTTAAATAAAGTTGTAATGAATTTTAAATATATATGTTTAAATTTTAATGAATTTTTAAAATAAAATTTTTATAATTTTCTTGGAATTTTTTGGGTATAATGTCACCTAGGTAAAAGGGCAAAGGTCACTGACATCCAACATGACGGACAAGATGGTAACCGGCTGACCGGAATGACAGTGCGTGAAATGCTCCGAGCTCCACCGCCCTACTTTCTTGTGCTGAAGTATACATAATAATTTTTCTCTCAGTCTTTCTCTTTCTACCTCAGGATTAACCTATCAAAATTTGTCAGCGTATTTTAGATACACTTTGTATACGCATGGTCACATATACAAACTTTAACTTTTATAAAGTTATCGAAAAATAATGGTACAATTAAAAATATCACAACTTCGATACTATTTAAACGATTTGGTTGGTTCTTGCACCAAAATGTACAGGAAGAATCAATGTTTCGCATACCTTAAAATATTTCTATATGCGCTCACTTTGTAGCTCTGCATATGTTCAGGCGACTTTCGACCTTCTTCCACGTATTCCGGAGCATTGACGGCGTAATTGTCTCAATGGCAGCAGTGATTATTTGACGCAAATGCTCCAAATCTCGAATTTTCACAGCGTAGACAATGTTCTGTACATATACCCAAAATAAAAAGTCTAGAGAGGTAAGATCGTAAGATCGGGGCTTCTTTCCNCGTAGACAATGTTCTGTACATATACCCAAAATAAAAAGTCTAGAGAGGTAAGATCGTAAGATCGGGGCTTCTTTCCGTGTCCATTTCGTTTAACATTATAGCAGCGAATGTAAAACGCTTGGGCCTCTCTTCCGACTTAATATCATGCCTCAATTGAATCTTGCAGGCATGCAGTCTCAAACGGTTATGAAGAACATTTTGCACGGTAGTCTTCGGAATGCGAAGCTCCAAACTGCGGTGGACATTTGACTTTTTACGGCTGCGGACACAAGAGAGCCTAAACTGTTCCACCTTTTCTTCGGACCTTCTTCACCGTCCTGGCGATTGTTTTTTTTTGTGTACCGCACCGGCTTCGCGGAAACTTTTAACCCAACGACAAATAGCCCCCCGTTCTGGTACACGTTGTTCCCGATACTGCCGTCTAAAGTTACGTTGCACAGTCTCTACGGACTAGAACTACGCGAACCACAGGACACACAGTGCTTTCTGCTGCACGGTTGCCATATCACTGGCGCAGATGCCAGATGGTGCGCTCGCCTCTGCCTCAATCTCAAGGTCGGTGTGCGACTATAGAATTCCACCCCCCCCTCCTCATGAAAAAAACCTTCGTACTTCCATTACAATTTGGTGCAAGGATCAGTTAACTCCTTTAAATCGTTTCGTCGCTATCAAGTTATGAAATTGTAGCATTCTTTTTCGATGAACCTGTATATAGATGTAAGAGTTATGGAACACTGAAATTCCTAACGTGATATTATAGTGATCTTTCCAGTCAGAATATAACGCTAAGATACTTAGATAAACGGGCTGGTAATGCTGAGACTCTTAGATAAGCAGCCAGGCACATAATGCTAAAACCGGAAATAAAATGCAAAGTTGTTTGTTACATCTGTAAACAATAAAACCTATTGCCAGATATCACATAATAACACCGAGAGCATAGAAAACACGACTGTCACAAAAAAAAGTTGGAGACATACGTAGTACATTTGGTCTAAAGTGATTCCGATGGGTAGTAAAATTCTTCAAATCGAAGGCAAGTCCCATATTAATTCCAGATGTTACTGAAAGCGTTAAATTTGAAACAGTGAGTTTGCGAGTAACGTTTAATTTAGCGAAGTAATGCAATCACTACAATCCCGTTGCTTTCGTCAAATTATTTCTGTGAATGAATTTTGATGAACGTTCTATTGCCTGAAATTTCGTGGTGCCGCGAAACCAAGTTTGTTATTTAAAAATGATTTTTAATGTCCTTTTGTTACGTACGTCAACCTGATATTTCTCGGTGTATCTAAATCCTAGTAGTTTTCATTCGCCCTTTTATATCGCTGCCTGTTTGCTGAAGCGATTTTCAGGAAACCTTCTTTTATCTGTGGCTGAAAATGCTTAAATTAAAGAAATTTTTCGTATCGAATATAGTTTNGATTTTCAGGAAACCTTCTTTTATCTGTGGCTGAAAATGCTTAAATTAAAGAAATTTTTCGTATCGAATATAGTTTTGTTCGTGCAGGAGTGTTCTGAAACACTTACGAGTATACCCTTTGCCAGCCTCGTGAACTTGGTTGGCCACGCGGTTAATGCAGTCAATGCTGGCCGTTTATCTTCAACAATTCATATGACGTTACATCCGGAATTGTAAGGNACCACGCGGTTAATGCAGTCAATGCTGGCCGTTTATCTTCAACAATTCATATGACGTTACATCCGGAATTGTAAGGGCCCTTAGCTGGTGAATTCGAACATAGCATAAGTATATGAAACCTACCATAATTATTATATTTATAACATAAAATATTTCTACCTGATTATAAAAATTGTCCCCAAAATAAATAAATAATCGGAATTCAAAAATTTTAAAATCAACCAAGAAAATTGGAAAAATTACCAAAAATTAAAAAATAAATATTTCCTCTTCGTGTCGAGTTTTCCCAGTTATACAGTTACTGACTAAATTATCCTTCATTGAAAACAGATGTTCAATAAATTCCAGTCGTATACACTCATCTGTCTGTACCGTTTATTTTTCGAATAATTTACGTTAATGCAGTTTGCTCTCTGAAGGATAAAGTGAGACTTCGCCCCAGTAGTGTACAAGCGGAACTCGGACGAAGTCTCTTTTTACATTTAATTTATTAAAAATATAAGTATTTTTTGCTTGCATCGTTTCAGAGCTCTGCTGACATTGGCGACTTACTGAAGTTTTCAGCCGTGGCAGGAACTGGCCTCTTCGAGCTTTACTTCTTCTGTCAACTGTGCGATGATATTATTCAACAGGTAAAGAATAAATAAAAATAAAAATAATTACTATGTTAAGAGTTATACATTTTAGGGAGCTCAATGCATTTTACTGTCTTACTATAGAAAAAAAGATAGCCTGGGGAGTTTGGTACGTTTTCTGAAAATTTGTTGAAAGGCCGCCCCGCCCGTCCATTTATATGTTTAGTGTAGTCTAACTTGAGATCGATAAGGCATTAAATATTCATCTTTAGATTATATCGCTAACATTTTGGTAAAATATTTATGGTATATTACTAGTATATTTGCATGGAGATACGCAAATTGCCTAGTTAATTATATCATAGCAAAGAAAAAAATCGATCCAATATTATTAAAGTAATTATATACTTACATTGGTGGCATTAAAATACGTGAAAAGGAGCGAAGTTAACCGATTTTACAATATAAATGTAAATATTTCTGAAACAAAGGAAGTTAGATACGTGTTTATCCCTTTTGTAACGTGGGTGTAGTTTATTACTTTTGGTATTCATGCTTTTCGTGAGTATCGTGTATTACAGGAAAATAAAAATAAATAGTAAACCCCATTGAAAATGCACTACGAGCAATATTGACCGACTGGATAGTACATATTCAAAACGACAGAATAATATTTATTAGTAAAAATTCATTCAATACATCAGAAAATACATAAACGTATTTAGACCCTATATTAATATTCACAAGAATTTTCCTATAAAACAAGGAATCAAACAGTTTACAATTATATCCTACTGTACACAGCGCTATTCTATCACACATTGAACTCAGACTAATCCACTTAGAAGTAAAAGTCTCACCTTCTTCTTACGTTTGGGTTTGGCAACTTTTTTGCAATGTCTGACAAGACAGTGTCTTCATCTTCGATCTCTGGCCACACAAAATGTGTATAATATTTACAGTGAAACATGGCATCTGTTTGTTCTGGGTATTTGTTCAGAACTTTCCGCACACAGTGCTTCGCAGTTTTCTGGAGCAATATTCAACCAGTGTCCAAACATGATTGAGATTTTCAGTTTTGTGCTAGAAGAGAAATTGAATTAATATTAAAGACAACTGCAGTTAATCAGATTTAACAGTAACAATACAGTGACATGCAGGTATCTTACCTCATATTCTGCATTATCAATTTAACAACATTATTCACTACCAAAAGGACTGGCAGAGTTTTCGACACGCATACATTTGTTGATGTTTTCTGGACACCTAAACAATTGCCTATGGTTATATGCGAGTCGTATTTGACAGGGGTGACCTCAGCAGCAACAGGTCTACCTGAAACAACATTCAACTGTTTGTCTTAGCTGTTTGAGATATTCAACCAGCATTGTCTTTACCTCATCCTTTACTCGTACAATTACACTGTAATTGCCATTATCATAAAAATATTCACTGGTTTGTGATGCAGGGCTTATGTTTATTAAGTAAGTAAATGCCACAAGCAGAGAATCCACTTATGGCATCTATTCTCACTCTGATCTCCGCTACAACGACAAGGCGTTTCTATAACATTCGCGGAAACAATAACTTTCTACAGTGGAAGAGATAAGATTTTCTTTCTTTCATTTAGTAAGAAATTCCCTGCAATATTTCTTGAGAGGAGCAAAAAACGAGACATAGGGAGTGATAGATATGTGTTGCAATGGCTGGCAGAAGCACAAAATAAATATTATTTTCTCTGCACAATTTCAAAACTTCGTCAGTAAAATGGTAGGATACATCGTCTCCAATTAAGACTTTTCTCCACTCTATTAATTAAGCGTGAAGGGTGAATACTTTCTCAAACCAGTAACTGAATGTCGAAGAGTCAAAGAAGCATTGATTACTGCCTGTTATATCGTGACACTTTTAGAGCATCATTGCTCCTTCCCGCCCCCTATCCCACATGTTTGTTGCCTTGCACACAACATAAGGCGGCAATGCTTCTCCTGTTGCTGAAATGCATCTCATTATTGTTACTGAGTTTTGGTTGTAGTTCACAACATTGTCCGGATATTTTACACCTCTCTTGAGAGTCAATTTCTGATTCCCGGGATAATCACTTAGATTACCCTGATTATAATTAAAAGTAGTCTTGGGGTTTACTCCGGCAAGAGTCTTTGCAAGTTAGTCGTGAATACCCGGTGAAGTAGAATGCTCTACAACAGCTCTACCCTCTTCATATTGTTCTTTTGTCTAATATAATTTTTCATTTGTGCCGAGCGTAGAAACACATTGTCTAGTTAAGACATGGAAAATCATTCTTAAATATTGACTGAACAGCTTTCCTGTCAAGAAATGCCTTAGTTAAATAGTGGATATCCATTTGGGAATGTAGGAAACTCCACTCTGACCAATCTGTAAGTCCAATAACTAAAGCCCTTTCTTCTTTCGCTGAAAACAATTTGACCGCCGTAATTTTTACCTTGGCAACCATAAATCCTGGAGATCAAAGTTCCATTAAGAATACTGGAGACTTCACTTGCCTGATTTATGCTTATTTTTCCATCGAAAATGTCTTCCAGATACGTTATTAATATCTCTTTACTGTATTTGTATGCTTCACTTACTTTTATTTTGTAAATACGCAGCATTTTAGCACCAGAGAGTAAACATTACGAACAGCTTGAAGTAAGTAATAACTAACGTGTGTGTGTGTTGCCACACCAACAGAATAATTACCGTTTCACAGGATAATAAAGACAATTTCGTTAGAGATTTAAAGCCGTAGTCGAAATAGTTCGAAATTATTCACTAATTTTTTTGTTTCCTCTTAACATGTAAAAATAATTCTCTTTGGATTTATTACGACAGAGTTAATAAGGTACTAATTAAAAATATTACCAGAACTAAAAAATTTAAAAAAATTATAAGGGCTGTGCATCGCAACTAAAAAAATATATACATATTAATGAATAGCACATAGTGCACGGACGTGCCATAGACTGACTCGAGAACTGTATGTAGTTTACATTTAGACACGGCCAAGTTCACCCCAGGCTTTGTGAGCGGTCAACTTCATCCCAGTTATGCTTCATTTCTAAATAGTATAATACAAAGCCGCTTATCCGTGTCTGTCTGTGTATTCGCTTTGTACTTCTCAACTACTTGATAAATTTTGATGCGATTTTCAACATCATTTAGAGAATGTCTTGAGGAAGGTTTTGGTGTATAATTCATTTATATTCAATGTAAGGTTTTGATATTATAGATCTTAAAAGTTGGGGTATTCTTTTATACTCATCATGTATATACTCATCCTATATATATATGCAGAAATATATAACAGGCATGCACACACATACACACACAACACTCAGAGAGTGAGAGAAAGTACTCAGAATGGAAAATCGAGTGCCTGGGCGATGTCCAAGCAATTTTTTCTAGAACTGCACACATTGTCCCTGTCCTCACAATATTTCATGCGCTCACTACACTGACTTATATTAAATTTCGTGGCGTTGGGAGATGATTGGCGACTGCACAGATCAACCTCTTAGTGGGTTCTGAAAATAAGAGGTAGGTCTGATTCAGTTTCGCAATTGAGTCACCTCGAATTTTTTTATTTAGGGGCTGTGTTACGAAATGAAGGACCACAGAGTTCCCGGATAGACAAATTAGATAGTTGTTATGTGTATAGCCAGCATACAAATATAAGTTGGAATTTATTGTATTATTTCGACGGTATAGAATACTTAGCTAAAATTGCCTTATGACCGTCATTTTGAAAATAAGTGTATGGACCAGCGGCAGTACTAATAACTTGCAAAATTTGGTAGGAATCAGTCTATTATGATTCTTGTTTCTCCTTAAAAATATATGTTGATTACAAATTTGTATGTTCAGAGACATGTTAGGACTGGCAAACCATCTCAGCCAATCAGGAGAAAGTTATCTTTTGATTGGCCGACGATGGGTCGCCAATCATTAAGGAGTTTCCCACTTCGAGGAAAAGGTTTTTTTGACTCAAACAATGTTTGTTTTGCCCAACCAATTTTATTTTGTGTATATGGATACTGAAATAGTTTGTTGCTGATACCAAATTGTTTTGTTGTTCTTATTTGGTTGGTCCAAATTATGATTTGATTATTGCCACTAAAGATTTGATTGGCTCTTCTTGCATTAAAATGTTTTGGTTAAAATAAAAAAAAGGAAACCCGGCCGAGATTCTAATCTGTATCGTTTGAATCCGAGCAATTCGTCCTATTAGCCTTAGCTAACCTTACTGCTGATGCAATTATAATGTTTTTAGGTACGTACATTTGAAATACTGGATAATGTGAGTAAATAAACAGTCCACATTTTGCAGATACTTTTTAGTTTCCTGTAGAACATTTCTTATACTATTATTAAGGATCAATAAATGCACTAACAAACACTCCTAATTATCACAAAAATATAAACAAACTCTAGAGCTGCATTTTCGAACAAATAAAATCAAATGAGTGACCAAACAAATATTTATAATTGATTCAACTAAATATTTTGTCGATAGTCTAACTTATTTTGGGCCAACACAGCGATTTTGTTCACTCAAGTGTTTACTTTATACGATGAAAAAAATTAATTTAGTTGATTTTAAAGTTTTGTTTACAATTAAATATTTTTTTAGGGTATCTAAATATATTTTTGGCACTATAGAAACAAGTATATTGTTGTCTGGAACCAACCTTGTTTTCAGTGCACGGACTAGGATATTCAGAGTATTTCTCAAATATACAGAAGAATTTTGGAAGGTGATTCGCGACACGATATGTCAAAAACAGCGTATATGATCTACGGCATAAAACTACACCTTGTGAAAGTGCACTGAGAAAAAGATTTTGTCTGTTAAAAAAAAATTTGTTTGCTATAACCTAATCATTTGTTTGGATAGGGATAATGACATATTTTGTTGCTGAAACCAAGTTAATCTGTTGGCTTATTTGCTTGCAACAAACTCTTGGGTTGTTTTGTTGAACCAATCCTTTTGTTGCTTTTACCAGATATTTCCTTGCCTCAATAAAATTATTTGTTGCCCTAACCAAACCATCTATAGTCGCTACAAACTATTTTGTTGCTCGTATGAACTGTTTTGTTGGCCGAAACAAATATTTTTATTACATTAAGTTGCAGTCTCTTGAGGTTATTTGCACACGTATATTAGTGAGATGGCCTTTTGTGTCTAATTATCCACGAACCACGGGCTCTTTATTGAACATATTTTGTACAAATACCATTAAGAAACTGCTATACACTTTGTGTAAAATTTTCCAGAATTATTAAAACTATCATAGATATGCAAATATGCATTCTTATAATCTTTAAATGTTCATACATTTTTGAGCACGTGGCAATAAGAATACCGGTGGGATGATGCGGGCACGTATTCTGTGATATTGTGTGAGCTATTCTGTAATAGCTCACACATTGCAACTATTTACTACCAACAGCAAGCCCCCTCATAGTAAAAACAAGGGATGCCACCCTGTTTGTAACGAATCACTGCAGATGTGTAAGATGATAATAATTCTGCACATCAAAGGCAACAAAGAGACACCATTGTAACACCAGCTTGTACATCTGCAGTAGGTACTTCATTTCGAACACCTCTTTTACACACAGACAGGATGGTATCCCTCTTTTTTCTTAAGGCTTTTCTGTTGCTGTCGTTAGTAAATAGACGCATACTTTCAAAACCACACACAGTAACACAGAATACACCCTGGTTTCGTCCCACCTACAATAGATTTTGATTTACTGTAAACAAACTATTTCCACTGTAGAACTTTCACGAGGGTATACCTTCCTCAGGAATAGTTTTAGGCCATTTCACATGTTTTGTAATCGGAAATGACCTTCCGAAATTACTCTGTTTAATTGAGAATAATTCTGTGAAATGCTTCGAATCAAACAGAGTGGCCAGCTGCCAGCTCGATGATTCTGACCAAGTATCTCAGGCTGCAAACGTGATGCATGTCTTGCACCAGCGAGTTGTGGGAACTTGGGTTCGCCGGTCTCACGGTGGCAGGGACTCCGGAGGTGTACGAGAGTTCCGCGGCAGTGACACTTACCAGCTGGTCAGTAGACTAACTGCTGCGACTGCCGACACCTTGTACTCCTTAATGCTGCTCAAACCCAGAAGCCTTGCATATGGAGGTAGCGACCTCGAAACCCTGCTAACTGTATCTACGTATAGCAATAAACTATAATGTAAACTTAAGACATACCCATTTCATCTACCAAAGAACTTGAGAATTGTCACGTTACATTGAAATTTACAGTACTTTCTCATTATGAAATTAAATATCACATAGTGATACATTTTCACGCAGTCCCTTTGTGGCGAACAACGTCTGCAACATGTGTACACCCAAATTCGAGACTTTATTTGAAAACATTTCTTTCTTAGCCTCATTCGATATTTTCTCTTAGGGACGGAAGAATAATATGGAAATGTGCTTAGGAGTAAATAAATATGAAAAAAGTTTTTAGAAATGAATGAAAGATAAATATTATCTCTAGTTTGTGTAAAAATTAAAACCTTCGCAGAAAGAAAGGGGAAATCTGAGGCTGAAACACAGGGAATGGCGCTGAACCACACCAGATTACGTAATTTGTTAAAGGAATTTCAGCTCGGAGAGTTCGCAGGACATATACACCCGAAATACCTGTTGGCAACCCTAGTTTCTAATGGACGTGGCGGAACGGGAAGTAAGACTGCAACTGCACATAAAAAAGTTCTAACGCTCTTCCAACAAAATAATTACTATTGAGGCATTTCTTTAAACGTTTATGTCGTAGTAAAATTGATAATGTTGTGACAAAGCCATTTATATTAATTAAATGCAAATATAATGTTGAAGTGTTAATGTTAACAAAGCCTCTAAGAATTGTTCACCAACCAAAAGTTGTATTGCGCTAAAAATAACAGAAATAACAAAATATCTGATGTAACTGCGATATTAAATAAATGCCCAACAAACACAAGTTTACACAGCCATGGTGTTGTAAAATGGCGTATTGTAGTCACCAGCAATAACCTTTTGTATTTAAATGTCAAAGCATAGTATGTGAACTAAATAT
The DNA here is from genome assembly GCA_002778355.1 of Clitarchus hookeri. Lineage (NCBI taxonomy): Eukaryota > Metazoa > Arthropoda > Insecta > Phasmatodea > Phasmatidae > Clitarchus > Clitarchus hookeri. The sequence continues at coordinate 298,456 of NQII01002823.1, read as the reverse complement.
AGCTTAGATCAGCTCTTAAGTCTTGCAAAGCCAATATTTGGCACACGTAAACTGATTAGAAAGACATGAGAGCTGGTCTAAATTGCATTTAGTTCACATACTATGCCTTAAAATTTCAATACAATATTTATAAAACATATAGTATAAGGAAAGAGAACTGCAGTTTGTCGCTATATTGTACCACAATATGGAAGATGGCCAGGCCTGTTAAGGTAGATAGTTGGTAGAACGCCAGGTTTCGTAAACAAGACGTTAAGGAACACAAGGCACGGGCATCCTCCCGGTCGCCATTTTTTTCCGCTGGTAATATTTGTTTATGTGACAAAATAAGTGTATGTAATTTATTGTACATCAGAATTTCTTTGAAGGTAGAAACATACAAGACAATTTTAAACCCAGATGCTAACATCAATTCAACACAAAGTTTGTTTTGCCGCAACATATACACCACCTTAATGTTTCCCATAGAGTAAGGAGATAATGTTGCAACAAAAGTACTTAATGTTACACTAACATTAATAGTTTAACAGTATATAACATTATCAGCAAAATTAGTTACTGACGGTTCACAGATAACAAAATATTACTGTTGTAGTGAAATTAATACTGTTGGCACAACATTAGACTTTTTTATGTGTGGCGAGGGCACTCCCTAACACACTCACGACTGACCATCTGCCAAAACTCTGATGGCTGCCGACCAATACCGAGTTCACCCGAAGGCACCCACCGATCCACAAAATCCTGTTAAAAATACTTTACATTGTCACAGAAAGCAGTTTTGTAAACTACCGCTACAAATCTAATGTTCCAGATAATTAAAATTATCTAAGCTCTTCACAACAACAAAAATGATCAAAAACGAGTACTATGGAAAATATAAGATCGTAGCTCGCTTACGGTGAAAAATATGGCGTTAAAATCTGCGTTTTTGCAATTATTTGTGAATATTGCGACTTCGTACTTAATTAGGCTCTATTGAAGCCATACTTTGGACGATACTGGTGTCATTAAGTGTGTGTATTTTGAAGTAAACTCTTCGCGTCATTCAAAGTGTAATGATTGAATAACGTCCACTGAAACAAGTTTCGGTTTATATATGGTACAGTTAGACCTGGAAGAAAAGCATAAATGGTATTCATTTATGTTGTAAGAATGTCACAGTGTCAGTTGGTCGAATCACCGTGCCAAGAGGCCTACGTCCATATCACGTGGTCACTATGCCTGTAGACTAGAACATTTCGCGTGTCCATTCATAGACAGAGTCCTGAGCATATTACAGCCATAGATATAATAAGCTATTTGCTTGCTGCCCCCTGAGTAAGTAGCCAGTTCTAACCTTCTTCAGGTCTCACGGTATTCCGTGCTTGATTCCTTGCAGGGTTCTTTTACTGCTCAACAGTTACAGACCTTACCATCTCGCATTGTAAAACGGCAATGTGCTACACTCCACAGTTCTCTACACTGTCGAGCAAATGTCGTTTGTTCATGGACTGCTGTCCTATAGAGAACTGGTAGTCCTGATCGACCCGGTCACACAAAAATAAGGTACCCGATTACCAAGTGTACACTACTAGCTCAGAGGCCTTCTGGGCGTGCTTATTAAAATGCAGTTTAAAAAGTGACCTTAAATGTACACTTGCTTGTCCTCAATGTAATTCGTAAAATTTTCTGATTTCAACCTGTTTCTTAGACTGCAAGTCTAAATGATTAAAATTTAACTTTTCGGAGAGGTTTAAATGTTTTTATGGTGCAATTGTATGGTAAACAAAGCAGTATTTTCAGTTTATTCCAAGCTTAATCCCAAGCGTCACGATACAAGGTTCTGTACAAGCTACAGTGGAAGCTTGAATGAAACCTGCTTTACAACCCTGCAGAATAACTTATCACACAATACTTGCTGTAGCACAAGAACATGTGAGCATATTTTTTTTTATTTTACTTCTGCAACCGTGGTTCCATAATGCACTTTACTCACAGCTTCTGCAATATTCATTCATGCATGAAGCCCAGCTATTCTATTGCAATAATTGTAACTTGTTTTGTTAATTTAAAGAAGTTACGTTTACTCTTATTTCGACAAAAAATTAATAGTGCGAATATGCACTGTTTTCGCGGGTTTTGTTTATTATTTACCCTTCTCCTGCTTAATAGCCTAGTCGTTATTTCTTAAAATAAAGTAAACCACATGACAACTATCGCAACTACGATTGCACTATCAACACCAGATCTTCGACTTTATAAAAATTTACACTTTAGGAATGCTTTCACTGAAAATTGCACGCGACCAATTACCATTACATCAATCAAATTGGTCAGTAATTAGCTAAATCTTGCATAGCAGCGGCCATGAACGCTTGCATGGAGTCTTGCAAGGAAACTTCCATCGTGGGGTACGGACTTGAACTGTAGTACTGGCTAAAAACTACTATATTTTTTACTGATCGTAAGAAATACACCATTCTTTGACCCGTTTGGGATTGAGAACCCTATTTTATAGAAATATTTATTGGGTTTTTCTTGTTAGTTACACGTTTACATTTTAGTCGTACATCTATATTGGTATAATTTCTCATATTAGCATATTTATTATAAACGATATGTAAAGGAATTATGTGGTAACATAGGGATAATTCAAGCCATAGCAGCAACTGGTTTATTTTGAGCTAGTATACCGAATGTTTCAATGTTTGTAAGTTCAACCTGCAGGGGCGGGTAGATGGAAATTAAATATTGATAAAAATCCTCATAAATATAGGTCCGGAATCCAATCGTTTTCTAGACATGACGTACAAACACGTGCAATCATTACATTAATTACAACATTGCCCATGCCTTATGTTCCAGGTAGCAGCCCTCACATTGAATGTCAGCAGTGGTATGCACTCATAGCAGCATCTGAAGCAGTTGTTATGGCTCCACACACATTTTCTAACGAAGAGACCGCCTACATCCACTTCATGTACGGACGTGCTAATGGCAACACACGGGAGACAGCACGTACAATCGTGCTGCCTCCCATGCGTTGCCTAAGCACATCCATACATGAAATGGATGTAGGCGATATCTTCGTTAGAAAATGTGTTTGGAGCCATAACAACTTCTTCAGATGCTGCCACGACTGCATACCGCTGCACTGCTGACGTTCATTGTGAGGTCAGGTACCTGGAACATAAAGCATGGACAGTGTTGTAATGTTGCAATGGTTGCACATATGCGTACGTCATATCCCGGAAACGATTGGTTACCGGACCTATGTTTATCATGACTTTTGTCATTATTTCATTGCCCTGCAGGTTGTACCTGTAGTATTGAGACACTTGATATATATCGAGAGTTGTGACGTGTACAGAGCCAGGAGGTGGCGGACGCTGCCTGCAGCTGTGATTGGTGCGACGCAGACGCCGATGTGAAGAGGGTGCTGCAAATGATCATCACTAGAGCCAACAAGCCAGTCACCATCACCGCAGGCCGCTTCAGGCTCATGTCTCTGGAGACGTACGCCGCGGTACGTAACTGCAACTCTCCCTTCTCCTCTTGCCAGTTAACATCGCCGCTCTTTACAAACAGAGTGGTTCAACAGCCTTCACAACTACGGTTTAATTTAGTTTGGTTTTCTGTACGAAATTTAAGTATGTGTTCTTCAAATAAGTTGTGAAGGTGTATATAAACACAAGTTCTGGAATGATTAAAAATACTTCCCCTTAAGCGTAACTATAATAGAGTTACTTTTTAGCCGGAGACTAGTATTTTTGATCTGGATATATATTCCATTCTAAAATGCTAATACAAATAGCGTCCTTAGTGGCAAGACACAAATCGTAAAATATGAAATATAGATTTGGTAGAAACACTTTTCAGAAGATGATGGTTATTATGCGGTAAGAAACACTCATTGCCACAAAAATCTTGCCTGTAGAAAATAAGAAAGATTTTTATTTTACGCAAATAAAATCACGCTCTCCAGATATTAAGACGTCGACCATTATCGATAGTTTTTTTTCGCTGAGAACGTATTGTTACTAATATGGTATACACATGAGAGCGCGAATCTTATATATTTTTAAACACACAAAGAGGCTGGGATTTGAACCGACTCTACAATTTTTTTCCTTTTTAAAGTGATGACTGTTTGTGAGCATTTGCTGTTGCATACTGAGGTCTGCACCAGCAGACTCTGCACACTCTCCTCAGCCTCGTGCTGAGGAGAGTGTGTTCTCATTTGGCCGAGTTCATTATGGACCAAGGAAAAAGTATGGTAGTGAAGGTTCGAAGTTCCAACCCCTTATAGAAGGAATTCCCTTTCCTAAACGTTTAATTCGCATGAACCAGCGCTTTCCCACTTCGGGCGTTCAGCTAACGGTTGCCATTTGTTTCTTATCTGCCTTGCCCTTTTCTTCGCATTTGCCTACTTTCAAGCATAGTTATTTATATTCTTTCATCCCCTATAACTACCAGATATTTTTATGCGTTTATTGTACATAAATCAGTGACGTAAAACGTAAGCTCCGAGCAAAGAAGTCAATAAGTTTCTTCCCGCACCATATTGAAACTTCGTGACCTTGAATTAAATATAGATGGTGGTGACATTGTGCTCTTGGTGAATATGGGTAATACGTAAGTACTAGAAAATAAATCGATCAAGACGTACACATTTTTAAATTCTGGAAAATAAAAATAGTTTTATTACAATATGTATACGAGTTATTATTTAATTAAAAAAACAAATACTACAATAAAACAATATTTTAGTATATTTATAAGCACATTTTAATGGACAGTGCCGAGTGTTTGCTATGCTCCAACCCAGGGTTCCTTCTTAGTCATGTGCATGTACACCCCTTTCTATGAAATTCACTCCAATACATGGTCGAATATTTTACTCTTATGTTATTTGACTTGTGAAGAGTGCATTTCCCTCTCGGTCACGTTAATGACGGCACCACAGTGAATATACTGTCTCCTCCATGCATATTAATTCATACTCACCCATCTGTAGCCCTTTCATTTCCTCGTTTGTGCTCGCTACCGGCTTTGACGTCACTCGCTCCAACGACAGAGAGTGGATACGGTGAATGAAGTATTATTTACCATCTACCGCGGTAGCCTCTGTCTCCTCGGCAGCCGCCGTGCACACACCAGCAGACATACTGCATTACAGTATGCCGACTATAAAATAAACAATATAAATTACATTTTATTGAATTTTTTAATATGTGTTTGTAATATATTGCGTTGAATGCAAAGTAACCTGACTATATTCTGTTATTTTCTTTACTCAGAAAACAATTTCTTTCCATTAAATACAAATAACCATTTTTCCTAAATTTTATTTTTATTTAATTTATTAAATAAGTTAAATCTAATGCATATTTTAGTTATTCATGGTGATAACTCACTCAGATACACAATTGATTTAAAATAAATTAGTTACTATGCAATTTTGTATTCTTATATGAAAAGAAATGATTTCCTAATTGTTAATGCTATTTTTTAAAATAACTACTGTCACCCATTTTGTCACACTGCCACGATGCCGGCTTGTAGACTGGCTCACTTTCCGACGATGCACGGCTTGTGTTGGAAGCTGAGAGACCTTTTCACAGAAAGATGTTAAGAAGGGAAATGTATGGTGCCACCAATGTAATTATTATATGGATGTTACTGAAACCCTGACTACTGAGATATTGGGATTAGGACAATCAATGCGCATGGCAAACGGAAGTCCTACAAAGATAATCCTTGGAGGGATGGGGATCCATGAGGAGATACAACACGCGCTGAATTATATACAAGATGACCAGGCAGCAGATAAAACTGTTCGCAATGCTTAGCAATTAGTCGCCTGTGATCATAGTAACCGAACCATAACCAAATACTTAATATTTATATAAGGTTCCTCACACACTTTCATATTTTAAATAATCTGACTTACACTTTAATTAATTTCATACTGTATAATTAACATGGGGACTACGAGTAGAGGTCATGACAAAACTCCCACACAACGCAATTATGATTCGTGAACAATATTAATCACTTCCTATAAAATTTACTCCACACAACGTTGACCTGAAGGCTATTTAAGCAGAATAACTTAGTATGTTTGGGCACAATGGAATCTGGTGTCGGAGCTAGGAGCTGTTCATTCTGCCATGCTGGGCGGCCGCAGGCCATCCTCTTGGCCATATTGGATGTCGGTCATCTTGACCTTGACCTTTGACCTTTAAAATGCCACGAAATCTAAAAAAAAACCAAAATATTAAAAATAAATGAAAACTATTATTAAAAAATTATAACAATAACTCATTAAAATAATTATTAAAACTTAATTAAAAATTTACAAAAATTTTAAACAAATAATTTGAAAAAATATAAAAATATTTAATAATCGCCAGGTGAACTATGGGTACCCACTCATTCTGACGATTTAGCAACGAAGTAAGCTGTTGGCACTCATATTTATTTTATAGGTATAGGAAAATCTGTAATTTTTCATCCTAATTAAATAATTGTTTCTGCAATCAGAGGTATAACTACATGCATGATGTAGGACATTGACTAATTATTAAACATTTCTTACAAAAATATTTGTTTTTGAAATTAATTTTTTATTTTAATGTTAACTAATGAACTGTTCAACATAATACAATTATTTGTTCCTTAAATACATTTTGTTTTTTTTACATTACAAACTTTTTGTTTATTTATTTGTGACATACGAGGAATAAATAAAACTCGTAATTATTTTAAANACAATTATTTGTTCCTTAAATACATTTTGTTTTTTTACATTACAAACTTTTTGTTTATTTATTTGTGACATACGAGGAATAAATAAAACTCGTAATTATTTTAAAACCATATTTTATCGGGTAAAATGTACAATTACTTCATCTGCATGTTTTGATACATAATCCTCTAAGTGAACTGAATGCAGTAAGTGACATGATTATAAACGCGTGCTCGTGAACTTCATGGCGGCGCAGGGCGAGTTCCAATGCCAACTCCGTGCAGCAGAAACAACACCGACAAGCTGGAAGTACTGTGCTGGCCCCAGGAGGTTTTGGCTCACCCGAAGGTATAGGAACTGATGGCGGTGGTGCGTATGCAGATGATGTTGGTAAGGGGGCGGGGGGAATAAAGAAACGATGGTGATTGCATTTCATCACAGCAGTGATGACGTTTGCTGGATCTCTTTCTTGCAGAACTGGCACTGAAGAATCGGCCAGCCCTGCAGTTCAACTTTACACGACCTTGTATGTTTGCAGAAAATATCATAATGGTAGAACATAAATCCATATTTTAATAAAAGGTAACTTATCTGGTTTGGATTCTTCATACATCTATGAATTTCATGACGACATGCAATGTGTTGGTGCGAAAATCCCTTATCGCAGTAGCTGCAGGGATTAACTTCTCTGCCGATGATTGCTCAGCTGATGGGGCGAGCACTGTTGAAGATGGTGCAGAACAGGCGACCCTCCACTGCATAAAATATGCATGTTTGCAAACCTTATGACGTCTTATTGACCCTGGACCAATGATTTTATATCAAAAAGATATTGATCGGACATCGACAAGCCAATCACTGAGTTTCCACGTGATTGCAACTGACCAATCGCATACAGACATCACATGCAGGCAGTTAGGCAGGCTTCAGGTGCTTATAATTATATTATATTATACGAACCACAACAACAGACCAGTCCATGCCGACCCTGCGGAAGACGCTCCTGTCCAATACGTTTACTCGCAAGCATGAGAGGATGCCGAGGAGGCCAATACGGAACACACGTGCCCGATATGTGTGAACCTCAATGAAGTTTCCGATGCATTTGTCGAAAAATTTTGAAATAATAACTCTTAGTCTTCATGCTAACTTAATTTTATATAACTAAAAATATTGTGAATAAAAGTATTGTTATATTGAAGTATTTAGCTTGAAAAACTCGCTCACCATCAAGCAGATTTCACCCTCGTACAGCAACGACGATGAGAAAACCAAAGTTTTAATTTTTTACCGCCGTGTCCGTGGAAGCACCTCTCAACGTGCGTAGCGCCAGCAATCGTTCCATACGCATGGACTGAGGATGGATGTAGGGCATATTCCATACGAGGAACTTCCGACAATGTCGGACTCTTGTCATAATTCACTATTACACTGCGTATGTGCTTTGCAGACGACAAATGCTATTTTGTACAGTTCGTGAAGTATGGAAATTATCGACGCCCGAAATCAGTGCGACTCGCCTTCTGATTTAGTTACCAAACAAGCCAACATCACTAATGATTCGCCACCATTCAACCTCATCGAGCTGAATAGGAAAAGACTTCACGTGTGTGAAAAAAGAAGAGCATATCGCAGCGGGTTCAAACCCCAGCCAGGTTACTCGCGGATTTTCGCAAGTGGGAATCGTGCCAGACGATACGGCTGGTCGACTGGTCTTCTCGCTGATCACCCATTTCCCCCCGTACTTGCATTCCGGTGCAGCTCCATTCCCACCTAATTTCAAACTCATCGGCTCTCAATACCTCGCTGTTAAGAGCCGCCGAAATCTCTCTCAACTCAACGCCCATATTGCAACCAGTGCATTATGGAAGCCATGAGATTTTCCAGTTATGTGTACCAATTCTTTGTAAATCAATGCAGTTTCGAAACACCCTCCTTTAGTTTTCTCATATAAAAAGTAAAATAAATTTTTTTTACTTATTCCAGTGAAACCAAAGATACTTTGTGGTGTCATAAAACTTAGAAATAAGGAAAAAATGGAAAATTCTTCACTCGATCATGCGTCAAGCACACACACACACAGCCCGAAATTTCCTAGTTGCAGGTGTGACTGATAGTCGCATCAAAAACTATTAAGACAAAAGTGTACTATATTTAAAAACTACTATCAAAGAGGTGTATACGAGTCGCATCACAGATGTAAACGAGAGATATGTTCAGTTGTAATCTGATCTCGCGCATACGTCCAGTCTCGCTGAACCAGGTGTTGAATTGGACTTTGTCCTAGCGAACTGACCGCAGGTGAACTGGATTGGTGACCACGGAGTTGGGAGGGGGGCTTGTCGCCCCATCAGCATGTTTTATTTCCCACAAATGCCAACTTTAATTCATAGGGTAATAAACACAGATGATATCTGCACGCATAAGTCAACACCAGGGATACCCATGTTCAGGGAGGACCCGGGTTCGATTCTCGATTCGTATGACTCGAATTTCTTTTTAAAAATCACTTCAGGTGAATGACAGGATGATTTCTTGGATGAGTCCATACTTTTTCCCTCATGCCTTGGCAACTCGCTGTGTCTCAAAAGAGTGTAAACTGAATTATTATTATTATTATTATATATCAGATTGCACACCACCTAGAAATGTAAACTTACACAACTATTTAACGAGAATCGAATATACAGTCACGAATAAAAATACTTATATATGTTCTTTATAAGAGGATGGGGGTTGCGCAGTTTTCTCTCACATCGAATCTGCAGCATCGGTCTTTCAGAATTACGAGCCTTCCTCGTTTCGAGGGCAAGAAGCTGAAAAAAAAACCTCAAAATGAAAAGTAGGCAAATACTTTCGTATTACGGGAGTTGGCCACGGAAAAAAAGTTGTAATTTTATATTTGTACCACATACTGTTCAACTTGTAGACATTATCTTTGATTACTTTTTCCTTTGAACTAACAAATTTTTTCGTGGTCAACACCATAAATTAAAAAAATCACTACATCGAGCACAAAGTTTATTTGGTATCATCAATTCCTAGCATTTTTCAGGAATAACGAGATATTATTTTGAATTTTACAGGTATTTAAAGCTACCATTTTGCACCCGATTTGTTGTTGCCAGTCTGGGAATGATAGCAACATATACCGAATTCGGTCATTATTATTCTCTTCGTATCTCAACGAACAAGTCCTTTGATCTGATTATGCATATACTTCCAAATATTTCCACGCTCAAATACACAGTGGTTAATTAGTGAATCAGCGTGGAGGACAATACCTCCCTCCAGACCACCACGACACACAGTGTTTGGCCTGGAATTGGGCTCTTGTACCGGCTGACGAGCTCTGGTGGGGCCTTCTAGACCCCTGACCAGCCGCTGCTGCGGATACCACACGGCCAAGACACAGTCTCTGAAATGGGACGGCGATGCGAATAAATAGCCTAGCGCTGCTTAAGTTCATCTCCACCTCCTAGAAATGTCTGTGCTGGAAACTTGGTGCTTGCATTTTGGCTGATGCAATGAGGACAACTACAGGATAGTGGTGGCCCCGCCAGTGCACTGGTGATCAGACACGGTGAGGCCATGTGTAGCTTCCAGAGGCTGCAGGTGTCTCTCGCCTGCGGTGATGACCCACGAGCCGATTGTACAGCCCCAAGCCGGGGTCTGCAGTGGTGGACAGACCTCGTGATGACAGAGATACGCATCCTGGAGGAGTTGGGCCGCTCTGGGTGAAAACTCGGTGTGCATGGCATAGTCGTGGGGACCCAGGGGATTGGCGAGAAGCCCCTACCTTTCGCTGAGCTGATCGCGGATCGGACTCTGGGTGGCATTGGTTGACTCTCCTGCTTAGGAGGTTGGCGGGTATTTGCCTGGAGGGCCATATCACTGGCGGCCAGGAACCCGACCGGCGATGTCGGTGGTGGCATGTGCGGCTTCAGTACTCTGGAAGAGAAAGTGATTGGGACCCATGATTATCTCCTGGGCGAATAAAAGTGGCATGTTACCCTCGCTGGTGGTGGTGGTGGTTTCGATGGATTGATGCTCGCTAACGAAGGGAATATGGTGTGGTCCACCTAGTAAGAGAAATGTTCACAAAGTGCTTTGCTAGATGTTGCTTGGGTGGAAAGTGAAGAGATTTGGGCGAGGTCTTGAGAGCCGAGATAGGTCTCGGCCCCATCAAGGTGGCACGTGCGGATTCAACTCCTGATGGTGCTGTTGACAGGTGAGCTGGTGTCCACGAGCAGCCCCCGAGATTTTAAAGAGTGTAATTTCCTTATATTGGATATAATTCATCTGCAGCCAATTAAAGTACACTTAGTGACTAAAGAGTCTGGCGATGGACGTAAAGATTGGTATCTGGCTGGTACTGCACGTCAAATGCTCTGGACTTACTTAGGAATGGTGACTAATGTGACTTATGGAATGCCTGGACAATAACAAATGTTGGATGCTGTGCGTACTGTTGTGTTTTGCACTGGAAGTTGTCTGCTGTCATACGTACGGGATCGGAAACAGGAGACCCACTTTGTTCTAACACAATGAAATCTGTTCAGAATAAACTGTTGCATCGGAAAAACCTAAAGCGATTTGCACTGAAAATACTTGGATGAAAGTGAAATAAGCTAGGGGAAAACTAGCCATGAAAAATCACTTACCCAGCAACAAACTTGGATCACTGCCAACAACGCATCTATAATGGCAATATAAAAAGAGTGATGGTCAACTGGGAACACAGCCTGGGTGCTGCAATCACCCCATCCCCCCTTCATCATACCCGAAGAAATTAACCATCAACTCATGGAACCAGAATTCGCCCAGATTCGTCGAATATTAGATGATCATGCTGGAACTTTCGCCCTTGGGGGTTCGCTACGCCAGACGCGGTGCATCCGGCATGGAATTTGGCCTAACACCGATATGCCCGTCTACAACCGACCATACCGCGTGTCCATCATGAATAGAACATATCTAAATACTTATATTTCCAAATGGGCGTGGCATTCCAAGGTGAAAAAAAAATTAGTATTTTAAGTTGTATTAATATCGCACCTTTAGAGGAAATGTTTATGTTTACACCCCCAAGGACCTGAAAAAGAAAATAAAGCCTGTCCCTTAAAATATATATTTTTTCAATTACACAGCACACAACGTAATATCAGAGCTGATTGCCGATTTTAAAATAGTCCCCAGTCCATCATGAACCTGCAGAGATACATACGCATGTTGGCAATACTTTAACCCAGGCAAGCCAGTATAGCATTGTCATACGAACGATACATTTTCTTATGATCAGAAGCAAGTGCTAACTCACCCATTATCAATGTTCATTATTGCAAAGCACCACGTACACATCCAGGTCATCCTCCAGAACTTCCCAACTCTCGCGATGACGATGGCACTGTAACACTCCAAACGACGGTCTCGGGTTTTGCTTAGCCAGACACAGATACAAGCAACCCTTCTAACAATAAATGAATAATCAAACCTCACGTACTTACAAAAAAAACCTACAACTATTATTTCTTATTTTAAAAGAACAAAATAAATTTGACAAGAAATGGAATCAAAATTTAAAATAATAATTTTTTTCTTTACCAATAATGTGGGTTTGTAGTTTTTAAAAGAGGAGATCCAATCTATTGACTGATCCAAACAGAAATAGCCAAACTGAGGTCACCAGTCTACTCAGTATACCATGGTTTCAAACGTTCTACATTCACAGTTTCCGACACTTTCTGTCCCATAAATAGTTTCCTTATCTGATATAAGTTTTATGAGACCTGTGAGACAAGGGTGTACGGCTCATACCTCCTATAAGGCAGTTTTTCCAATAAACCTTTCTTCCAAACACAAAAAAACTTCAATTATTTCTGAGCAACCTGATACCGGACTGCTCTGTGGTGATGGTCATACTGGTCCTTGCTCTTCCTCTTCTAGTTCCTGAAGTTGTCCATAGCCTATGCAGAATAACTCACCACTCGTCGCGCAATCTGAGAATCTCGCCAGCTTCCAAAGGCAGGTTCATGTTCACTTCCGACGGAATTACAGGCTACCTAGCATACACTAAAACAAAGGGGGATAAAACCAGTGCTGTCTTGGCGGGAAATATGATATGAAAATGAGACCATCCCAATGCAGTCATGCAAATCATGCTAGTCCGAGGAAACATACTGCAACATCATGATCTTCAGAGTCCAATGAAGATTCTCCACCATCTTGTTACACTGCAAGCGGTTACCTGTCATAATGGTTCTACGCACATCCATGAGACATAGCAACTCGCTCACAAGCTGCCAGTAGAACACCTTGCCATTATTAGTAATGATGGACTGGGGCACCGAATACCTACATATCACCTAGTCTAACAGAAAAGCTGCGCCTTCCATTGCATTCCCAGTCGGAACCACTCTGGTTTCTGTCCAACTAGTCGCATAATCAATAGCAGTCACAATTAACTTATTTCCCCCTTGGATTTTTGGAAATGGACCCATGAGAGCTACTCCTAGTCTCTCGAATGGTTCCACCTACAGGTATTGGGTGAAAAAACCGTCGTTTTTTCTGGGTTGAATTTTACTTCGTCTGACAATAGCGGCAACTTCTGATTCTTGCGGATCTCTTTCAACATGTTCTCCCAATAGTACATGTTATTATGAGACAGTTAACGCAAAATATGGAATGAATGCAGTAGAGTGGGTTTTTGTGGAATGTACACTTACAAGTATCTCATGTGAAGTCGACGAATTTCAAAATAAACAGCCGTGGGCTCTAAAATCTGATGAGCATACAACTCCTGCTACAAAGAAAAACAAATGTATTACAGAATACAAAACAGGAGGTGAAGATGACTATGAAGAGAGCATTGATGAAAATGAACATGAAGACAGTGATACTGCTGAAGACTATGATTGCGATTTTTTCGTTACACTAACACATCCCGCCAACACTTTTGCTGCAACAAGCGACATGAATAAAGCAGAAGACGCAGATAATACTGGCTACCTATTTCGCGAAGAAACGAATGAACTTGTTGATAGACTCAGTCATGTGATTGACCTTCAAAAACGTGGAGATCTCATGCAAATTAACAAGATATCTTCAATCATTACTAAACTGAAGGATCGGGGATACATAGCATGGTGTGATGAATTACTTTCGTCTGAAATTGTAATTACAAAATAATAATAAATTATTATTATAAAACAATTAGTTTTCCATCATTTTTGTGTGTCGTATCCATTTTTCCCTCACAATTTTAAAGTTGTACTATGAGCACTCGACTATTAACGGAAAGATCTGCATATAAAAAAATACTTTAGTATAAAAATACATAGTAAGTTGAGTGCATACAAAACATTAATTCTGTCTACATGTACAAATTTGGAGATAGTTGGCGAACGAATATTATTTATATACATATGGGTGGGGGACAAACCGAAGGATTGATTGAAGAATCGATCGAAGGATTGGGATTGCTCGAAGGATTGGGATTGCTCGAAGGATTGGGAACGAATGAAGGATTGGGTTTGATCGAAGGATTGCCATGGGTTTCTGTGGATAGCGAAGGAGAATTAAGGTGCGGATGGCGGAGCAGACTCCTAAGGATTGGTGTGGATTTGTATGGATTGGTATGGATCAGTGTGGATTGGTACAGAATGGTGTGTGGATTGGTACAGAATGGTGTGTGTGTTGGCATGGATTGGTAAGTATATTGGTGTTTGGAGTCTTGTGGATTGGTGTGTGGATAGATGTGGATTGGTGTGCATTGGTGTGGATTGCCGATTGCGGTGCTGATTGCAGCACTGATTGTGGTACTGATTGCGGTGCTGATTTTTGTAAATATTGCGAGATCGATCAAAAGATTGATTGATTCATTTTTTAATATTTTTAAGGAATTTTTTTTAAAGTTTTTATAATTTATTTATGTGCTTGGATAACCTTATCCAAGGTAATGGGCACAAGGATCAAGGTCAGAGATGTGAGGTCAAGGTGAACGACATCCAGAACTAACATGTTGGTCAAAGTCATTCGTGGCACCTAGGTGTTTAAAATGTACAGACATGACAAACGAAGAAACCAAATATTGTGTGGAGTGCATTCGACAGAATGAACAAGTTTGAGGGGGAAGAGGAGGGGAATGTTAGTACGATGGTTAGATTGGAGGGAGGTCAGTCGTCTGCTGGACTTGGTGCTGTAAGAGACCTCCAGAAATGTAAGTTTTTTTTCAAATATTAAGAAAAATTATTTATGACAATATTTGTTATTAATTATTTCAAATTGTTATGAAATTTTTGGGATTTTCAACGAATTTCTGGATTCAAGGTCAAAGTTCACCAGGTTAATGTCAAAGCTCAAGGTCACCTGAATCTAAGATGGCGGTAGTAGTCAGTTATGTAATATGCTCGCTAACTTTTAAAAATTTAAAATTTTTTTTACTATTTTCCTTGAGTTTTTGTTTTCAAGGTCATCCGAGGTCAGGGTTATATGGTCAAGGTCATAGGTCAAGGTCGCCTGGGTCCAACATGGCGGTTTTGTGACATAATAACATGATGGTTGGTCGGTTCAGTCCTTCGTCCCTCGAAGCCCACACATATTAAATTATAATTATATAATTATTTAAATAAAATTTAAATAATTTTTACGAATATTTGGGGAATTTTGTTTGGAATTTTTGCGTTTTTTGGTGATGTTTTGGGTTTGACCTCAGTGTTAACTTTTTTAATGATTAAGATTTAATAATAAGTAATCATTACTTTGTTTTTGTCCCGCAAGCAATTTTCCTAATGATGACAATAAATTATAAATTTTCCACACATTTTTGGAAGCGTCTAGAGCTATTGATTTTTGATCTGGCCCATGAACTGTCTATCTCGTTATACATCCGTAGCACTGCGGCTAGGACTTAGCTGCTAGGACTTATCTCTGAAAAGTTATCAACCTATGACTTAATGTTTGAAGTTTCTCCTATTTCAGAATGAAAATCATAGACTCCTCGTAATTGAAAATGTATTTCTAAATAAAACATACATTTATTGAATTTTGGTTCTTATGTCGGTGTGTGTGTGTCTGTATTTATGTGCGATTGCGTGGAAGCTCCGAGCAAAGGCATTCCGCCTTTGCTCGGAGTTTTAATTTAACATCGCCAATTTCTATGCTATAAATTAAAAAAAAATCTACTAGTTATAGGTGATGGAAGAATATAGTAGTTATAGGTGATGGAAGAATATAGATATATATGCTTGAAAGTTAGAAAATATGAAGAAAAGTGCGATGAAAATAAAGAATAAATAGTGAACTGTCGGCTTAACGCCCCAAGTGGGCAAATATCAGATAATGTGAATTAAACAACACCATGCTGCATCCCCTGGTCCATAATGAACTCGGTCAAATGAGAAAATACTCTCCTCAGCACGATACTGGTGGAAATACCTCAGTATGCCCTGGAAAATGCTCACAAACAGTCATCACATTAAAAAATATATATGAATAAACCGTCGAGTAGAAATTTAAATCTCAACCTCTTTGTGTGTTTAAAAATACTTAAGATTCGCGCTCTCATTTGTAAAATTATACTAGTAACAGTCCGTTCTTGACTTACCTACTATTTATAAATGTCAACGTTTTAATAATTCAGAGCGTGATTTCGTGTACTTACATGAGAATTGCTTACTTATTTTAATCAAGCAAGTATTTTGATTAAGTGAGTGTTTCTTATTGATAATAATTATCATCTACTGAATAATGTTCGCATCAAATATAAGATTTTAACCTTTTTGAATTTGTATTTTACCGTAGTAGATAAGAATGTGTATCCAGATTGAAAATGCTAATTTCTGGTTGAAGGAAACTCTCTTATAGATACTTCTAAGTGAAATTATGTTTCATCACTGCGGAACTTGGGTTTTAAGACTTCTTAATAACTTATTTGAAGCATACACTTTTATTTATGTGTCTTTGAAATACCAATGACAATAATGAATATAATTTTGTACATTGGCATCGAAATAGTTCTGGGAGACGAGTTCATAGATAGGCAGCTTACATTAATAATTTGTAATCCTGCTCTCATAGTTATTCATACTTAATATACAATGGCATCTGAGTAGGCAGGCAGGTTATCAACGATTATGGCTTGATATTCGAAATCCTCTTACAAATACTCGACTATATATATCACTCGTTATATTTATAACTGTACGTTTAAAAAATTTATATATATTTAATTTTTATTTGTGAAGTTATGTGTACTTAATGTCGTAATTACAATTTTCTTTAAAATTAATGCAGCTATAGACGTGTAACTCTATTAAAAACTTTAAAAACCGATAACGCACAAGTATTCCTATTAAATCCAATATAACTGGATAGCAAAAAAAAAAAATTATTGGTATAGGCGTGCATATGCAAATAACAGATGTATGGAACCAATCAGAGTAACGCTATGCGGTCGGCAGCGCCTATATAAAAGAACAAGCGTCTGGCAAAGTTGGTAGATCGGTTACTGCTGCTACAATGGCAGGTTATCAAGATATAAGTGTGTTAGACCGTGGTGTTATAGTCGGCACACGAGAGATGGGACATAGCATCTCCGAGGTAGTGATAAAATGTGGATTTTCGCGTACGACCATTTCACGAGTGCACCATGAATATCGGGAATCCGGTAAAACATCAAATCTTCGACATCGCTGCGGCCGGAAAAAGATCGTGAACGAACGGGACCAACCACGACTGACGAGAATCATTAAACGTGACAGACGTGCAACCCTTTCTCAAATTGGCACAGATTTCAATGCTGGGGCATCAACAAGTGACAGTGTGCAAACTATTCAACAGACCATCATTGATATGGGTTTCCGGAGCTGAATGCCCACTCGTGTACCGTTTTTAACTGCACGACACAAAGCTTTACACCTCGCTTGAGTCCCCCAACACCGTTGATGACAGGAAACACGTTGCCTGGTCTGACGAGTCTCATTTCCAATTGTATCGGGCAGATGGACGTGTATGGGCATGGAGACATCCTCATGAATCCATGGACCCTAAATGTCAACAGGGGACTGTTCAAGCTGGTGAAGGCTCTGTCATGGTATGGGGCGTGTGCAGTTGGCGTGAAATGGGACCTCTGATACTTCTAGATATGACTCTGAAAGGTGACAGATATGTAAGCATCCTGTCCGATTACCTGCTCCCATTCATGTCCATTGTGCATTCCGACGGATGTGGGCAATTCCAGCTGGACAATGCGACACCCCACACGCCGAGAGTTGCTACCGAGTGGCTGCAGGAACACTCTTCTGACTTTAGACACTTCCATTGGTCACCTAAATCACCAGACATGAACATTATTGAGCATATCTGGGATGCCTTGTAACGTGCTGTTCAGAAGAGATCACCACCGCCTCGGACTCCTGTGGATTTTGGGACTACCCTGCACGATTCATGGTGTGAATTGCTTCCTGCATACCTTCAGACATTAGTTGAGTCCATGCCACATCGTCGTGCGGCACTTCCGCGTGCTCGCGGGGACCCTACACGATATTAGGCAGGTGTACCAGTTTTTTTGTATCTTCAGTGTATAATAAATCGCTGGAGTTGATGCTATATTCCAAGTCGTATTCAAAATACTTATCCTTAGATAAGCACACGATATGTCTATGTTTACATGATTTTCAAAGAATAAAGTAAATTAATGTTAAACTCTAAGTAAATTCCTAACTTTTTACACGTGTCTCACTGAATCTAAGATGGCGAGCGTGTTCCTTAGTTCCTTATCCTCTCGTACAAAAAATGCGTCATCGTGGTAAATGAAGGGGTCAGTGCTTTTTCGGGGAAACTCTTTAGGAACGTGTCAGTCTGAACATATACAGTAATGAAAAAAAAAAAAGAAATTTCTGGGAAACGTTTGCAATTTTAGAGTTAAATTCGAAAAATTTCCAAAAAAAAAACAAAAAAAAAAAAAACGGGATATTTACAGGGGAAATAAGAAATGTTAAGGGATTTGGGGGAGTTTGGAGCCAACATTGCTTAGATGACGTCACGTCAAGGTCAAATGAAAGATGGTGGCCTTTTCAAGACAGCGAC
The DNA here is from genome assembly GCA_002778355.1 of Clitarchus hookeri. Classification (NCBI taxonomy): domain Eukaryota; kingdom Metazoa; phylum Arthropoda; class Insecta; order Phasmatodea; family Phasmatidae; genus Clitarchus; species Clitarchus hookeri. Next base: position 279,636 of record NQII01002823.1, on the reverse strand, counting down.
GTGTGACATAATCCAAGAAGGCAGCCTGCTTCTGCTCGAAAACTTAAACCCTGTTATTGCCGAACCACCATGATACATCTGCAATAACTCTTATTTGATCTGTACTGCATTTGAATTTGCGCGGTTGTTTGTTTTTCAGGAGTATAGCAGTGGTTCACTGGCATTATATTGTAGCTACATAGCAACGCTAAAGACAGCAAGCTCTGGAAAGACATTTACTGTTGGTGATTTTAAAAATGTGTATACGCTTGACGGTGCCATGATTTTGTGTCGGATGTGCGTCAATCAGTTTCAAACAGTCGACCTTTCCAGACGAGCAGTAAACCACCACATTAACACCATGGATAGTAATGTTTGTCTACAACCAGTTAATAAAGGAATTTTGAGCATTTTTCAATAATTTGGATAATTCAACAACCATTACAGAAAACACAAAATAAATTATTTATATCGGAGTGAAAGACGCCGATCTAGGCATGGAAAACTACTTCTTAGATCTGGTGCCTTTAAGCAGTGCTATAACGAGGATGGATATACTTAAAATTGTAAAAGAAGCTATAAATTTATTTGATTTAGATTGGAAACATTTCGTCTCAGAGACAATCGTTGGAGCACAAGCTGTGATAGGAGTCTAAAAAGGGCTGACTCTGTTGGTGAACAAAAAACTATAGCAAAGAGAGAAATCGTTTTCTGTATTTATTGAATTTCTCGTCGAGAGACGGCATGTGCGAAATAGGAATTTTTAGGAGATATAATCCAGGGTATTGTTCTGGCTGTCAAATATGGTGAAAGAGCAAATTCCGACATTTTTTATTCGCAGCTAAAATAAAAGGAAATTGTCACACTTAGCTTAACCGCAGCGAGATAATGACAAAATACGAATACTTTTTGCAAGGAAGCTGTAGAACAGTTCATTTTCCAATGACTACACCCAGTAATGTTTTCATATTTCATGGTGGCATGTTAGTATACATACTCGTAATGCGACAGAGTAAAAGGCAGTGCAGTAAGGCATAGGCGACAATAGCTGAATTTTGACAAAGTGCGAGAGATGCCATCACAGTCGAGAGGAGACAACTGCTTATACACCGCGGTGTGATAGAAGACGACTGTTGTGTGCCAAGTATGCGACACTACGATAACCGAAATGCAAGAGTGCGGGAGCTCTGCACCCGAGCGAGAATTTGCCTAATTAGCTGGCATTTTCATGCACACCCTTAAATTTGCGCGCTGTTTTCTCGGGAACGGCTATGCTGAGGGTGATACAATGTGAAGTTTTCAATTGTTTTTGTATTCAGATATGTTAACAACCTACATTTTAACCGTTATTCGCAACGATCACCCATATTACCACGCAAACCGTATTTCATTCCTGTTTTAACTGATGGGTCTGCTGTCATTAACGCATTGATACATCCCGATAATTTCACAAAATAATACAGGTTACAGACGTTATCGTCCCACGAACAATTTATTTTTATGCGACATAATGTAATTTTTTTACTGTACTTTAAAGAGTCTGTACTTCACTCAGAAATTGTGCCAGGCAAAATGTCGTGTTATTTTTCGAAGTTTATTCTCGTCGAAAATGGCTTCGTAAAATTTTTGTTAAATGGAAAATTACCGTATATGTAGCCTGCCGGTACGTGTTTTGAAATATTTTTCCTTGTTACGTATGCGATAAATAACTAGCAATTCTAATTGCTTTTCACTATGTAAAAATTTGTATTAAACATATTTACGAAATTTATACGAATTTACTTATGACAGCACTAACGAGGCACAGCATTTTAACTTAATTGAAAACCATATTTGCAGTAAAAATATACTAGCACTACTTTAAAGACTCAGAGAAAAGGACAGACACAGTGTGTGTGTAGAGAGAGAGAGAGAGAGAGAGAGAGAGAGAGAGAGAGAGAGAGNCTCAGAGAAAAGGACAGACACAGTGTGTGTGTAGAGAGAGAGAGAGAGAGAGAGAGAGAGAGAGAGAGAGAGAGAGCGAGAGAGAGTGAGAGCGTTGAAATCAAGCCAACTAAACTTCTACGATTGCTATATCAGTTTTATCGTATCCTGAGCAGTCTGAGAGCTCTGCTTGTCTTATAAGCCTACTTTATTTTCGCTGCCTCTCCTTTCAACAGCACACACAAACATGAATGATGCTATGGACATTAAAGTATCGTAATTTTGATTAAATGTAACTTTCACTTGTATATTGTGCGTATACAAAAATATTTATTTCATAGTCAATGCAAATTTAAATCGGCGAGAGGAGTATGGCGTTGCAACATCTAAAAAGAAATATTTTACTTGTAAAACGTTATTCTATTTATGATTTGTAAAGTAAACATTTCTTTTTGAAATAGTGTCGTTTTCAAGAAACACATGAGTAAATATATTTCATTGTTACATATAAAAATATATGTATTTTTTATGGTCTGATTAGCGCAAAATGATGTAAGTAGACTCCAGTTTATTCGCGTTTTTTTCCCTCTCAGGGAGGGAGAAAAGCAGAGTATATAGTTTATAATGATTTTTTTTTTTTTTTTCGTAATTTCGTTGCGTATTTTTTTGGTCTCTCAACACTTTTAGTAGGCAAATGGTAGTCACGTGTTTCCTATTATATAAACCTTTATACTTCTAAAATAATTTCGTTTTAACTCGTTATCTGTAACTTAAACCTAAATTCAATTTTCAAATACATACATTCTAATACGTTAACATATGTCATAGAGGGACATTACGACTGGCAAGTTGACGAAATTGTTGACATGACTTGTTGCTTGGCCGTTAATTTTACTCCCCTAGTACAATAATTTGAATTAGTGAATAAAGTTGGTACGTGCATTTTTAACCTGCCTAGTTAAGTGAAAAGTTGTGAGATATTTGCGTTTTTACTGCAGGAGTAAAATCTTTTCAGCGTGTGTTATTTTATTTTGACGCGTAAAGTGATCAAATGTTTTAACTGCTCGTTCGTTTTAATATTTATTCTGATTGATGACGCTAAATATTTCTCAAACAATTCTTTTCCTCGTTGTTTTAAGAGTTTTAAAAACAGTCGTGGAAATATATAAACTTTAAATGTGCGGAATGTGCTTTATCATCAATANGTTGTTTTAAGAGTTTTAAAAACAGTCGTGGAAATATATAAACTTTAAATGTGCGGAATGTGCTTTATCATCAATAACACACATAATTGTGTAAAGTAATCACCATAACAGTCGTGAATACACACATAGCTAAAAAGTCATAAAGCTGACCTGAAAACAATCACAGAATTAAGTTGTGTTTTTAACACGTTGTGCTTCTTTAAAATACGGCATCATACTTTAAACCGCTGGAAAATGTAGATAAAAGTATTTGACAGTAAGGACATAGAAGTCAAATAGATGCATTTTGTTTACATAAAGTGCAAGTGAAGATATTTGGGTGGCTCGTAACATCGAGACCTTGAGAGCCGATGAGGGTGAAGTACGGAGCAGTGCCGGAATGAAGGGGCGGGGAAAACGGGANTTAACATCGAGACCTTGAGAGCCGATGAGGGTGAAGTACGGAGCAGTGCCGGAATGAAGGGGCGGGGAAAACGGGAGAGTCCCGCCTGAAAGAAGAACTCTAGCGGAGTTTCAAAAAGCGTTAGCTCCATGAATGGACAGACACAGCGTACTGTTTCGTGGATTATTACTATACATTCAATAAACTAGAAATAAACCGGTGCTGTTTGTCATTAATTTGGAACGTTAGACTTTTAAAATGACTATATTTCACAGAACCTTATTTTATGATCCGCTGTCAAATTTGCTGTAGGTTGGTCAGTCAGTGTTTGTGTTGAACTGTATGCAGATGTGGGAAGGCATTTTGTTTTAAAGAAGTTTGTAAATGCTTTTCTGAATTTATCCGAAACTAGGTACAGGGCTATAAGCATAGCTTCAATATAGCCTATTCCAATTAGGAACTTCACTTAAAGTTTTACTATTTTCGAAAATTACATCTAAAAATGTAGTATAAACTTCGAATACCAAATGTTTATGCTAGTATATAAGTGACCACCTAAACTGGACTATATACAACGATGCGTGTGTTCCATAAATATGAACATAAAACAGTTGTGTATATGGTGACGTTTTGACACTCGTATAAAGTGTTTTTATTACGTGTGTATTTAGTAAACGTGGCGACGCCAAGATTGATGCGCAGTGGGGAAAGGGAGAGTCGGGCATCGCGTCTCCCTGGAGGAACTTCGTGTCTCTTGGCGAGTATTCAGCACGCACGCTGCTCCGCTGCCAAGATACGCTGTCGCCCCACACTACGGCGGTGTGACAGGTCCGACAACTTGGCCGCAAAACAGAAGCAACTTGGCCCACAACACCGAACAAATGCCGCGAGACAGCTTGGAGACTAACTCGCTCCGCTGCGCAGCAACCAGCGGCAAGTCTTCGCCTTTGCCAACATGAATTATTTACTATTTGACTCGAGAATATTTATGAAAGTATGAAGGTGTGTCTTTTTACACGCGTCGATATCGGAGCTTTTCCTTTGCAATTTCTTTTCCGTAGTAGCCATTCTGTACGGTTCTTCGTTTTCGCTTCGACGCTACGCCAGCCGCGCTTCCTGCCCGCACGACCAGCCGATACTCCACTGCCATCGCTAGTCTTCATACCATCGGAAAAGAAAAGGAGATTGAGTTTGCGTTTGTCGTCTCGCTGTTTACGACAAACATTGTAAATACCTAAAATATATCCGCAACTGTAATGGGCTCAGAACAACTCGATTACATAAACCAGGCTCATGAATTCCTGGTTACTTCATACTTTTCTGAAACCTTGTTAAAGTTATACTTCCCGGATATTCCTCCGCCTCATTCAAACAAAGTCTAAGAAATTACATCAAAGGGACAACGCACCGAATTTGTACGCATCTAGTATAATCATATTTTGCATAAGACAATTTATTATTAGGCATTACCAAAAAACCTATTTTCTCCCTGTTATTAATCACAGTAATTAAAAATGAAATATTATAATTTATAATTAAAATATAAGTAAAAGTGCAGTTTTACCTTAAATAAGGTATCTTCATATTAACACAAGTATAACATACCTGTGAGTCATGAAGTATTTAGTAAACAACAGAACATATTCGTGGGGTGATTTTTCAGATGTTTGATTCAAAAAGTGTGACGAAACCGCGAATGGGCTATACATCAGCGTATTGACATCCTCGTCAAATTACCCGACGCCTTAAGCAGTGCGCGCGCTTGTTCCTCTTGGAACGAACTTACGGGCAAAAACGACAAGAATGTTTTCATACGGCAGCCCGCAAACAGATGGGCTCGGCCCGTTTCGGAATTCTGCCGTCAGCTCTCTTCGAAGATTTTACATACACAGACTGTTCGGAAACTCACCCGAAATATTTCGGAAGGTGATTACTTGTAGAAAATGAGGTAAACAAATGCAATACAAATTATAACCTTGCTAAATTCTTAAGGGAGATAAACGCCCCGGAATATCGAATTTAGAAACGACGTGAGATTTAACAACGAATTTTGGGATAATGTTAAGTATTATCGAGATATTCAACACATAAAAAATCCACCGGTAAGACCACCCACTTTCATAAAAAAAATAGGGACGGTCATCCTCTAATTGCATACCATTGTTTTGCTTTAAAGTTTTCTGTAGTAATGATGCTGTCTTATTGAGCACTACGTCCTACATTACAAAAAAGGCCCTCTTGTTACAAGTGCCAAGGGCCTACGATTTCCTTTTAAAATTCGCACAGAGATTTCAGCGGCGACGATACAACGCCTGGTACGTAGGCAATACTTCATTCTCGCCAAGGTAAACACATCATACGCAACCAATATTGGGCAGACTGTTTCCGAAAGCATCACAAGTGAAACGAATCAGAAAGAAGGTGCTGGGTATACATGTGTGTAGGATTGCAGTCTGGACAGCATTCCGAGTCGACCAGTGCCAAGCCGAGTCGAGTGCTTGAACGAGTGCGCGCACTGATTTAGTGTGCTCGAGCCTCGATGCTACCCGGCAACATTCATTTAGCTTACAAAGAAACCATACACGCTGCTGGACAATGCATATAGAGCACAACGAAGAAACGACGTGTTAACAATGGACTGTGGTAAATAGCAAGAGCACAGGCTGGTATGTACATGATCCCATGTTAGTGCGTTTGCATTTGACCGCATACCCTGTAGTGGTGCTGCAAACTCCGAGCAGTCATATACACTGGCGTGTAGTCGAAGCCTCTTTAACGCGAGAAACACCAGACGATACCAAGCAACATACGGAGTGAAGAAGAATGCTGGGAAGACTGGGAAGAAGGACTTCGAGAGAGGTATCATGATATGGTTGAAAACGCACGCTGGTCATATCACCATCTAGTCCACCATGTAGATCTTTTTCAACCATACTATTAGATACTTTTGGGAACAGTGGATACGTGAAGGCACCCATGGAGATCCGGCTCAGGAGCGATAAGGTCGACTATCAGTCGAGAGGATCGACGGACTGTGTACCAGGTACTGAGAAATCCTATAGCGAGCCAGTGCACGATAACGGCCAGTGTCAGGGCTCCTGTGTGCCCAAGAACCATTTCCCGACGCCTGATAGAGACGAACCTGTTATTCCAGCTCGTACGTCATGTGTTGCCATGTACTCTGCATAAGCAGCGGCTCTGTTTACAGTGGTGCCAGGACAGAGCAATGTGAAATACCACAGACTGCTGATGTGTGATGTTTATGATGAGTGCCGCTAAGTTATGGAACTGACGATCACGCTTGTGTGAGAAGGGCTCCTGGTGAACTACACAAATTTCAATCTCGCTATCGAGCTGCACACTTCTCCCATGGCAGGCATTATAGTCTGGGGAGCCAAAGCCTAGATTAGCCGAACAACAATCGTCCTGTTACATGGAACATTGACAGTCCAGCAGTATGTGGATGAGATCCTCCACCCCCATCTACTTCCATTTCTGGCTGCGATTTTAGGTGTGATATAACAGAAGGATAACACCCAAGAGCAGAAGACACGGATTTCCCAGGACTGCCTCCATCATGTCCAATCACTACCATAGACTGACCGATACCCTGACATGACACCAATCGAGGATGTGTGGTACCAGATGAAATGCCAGCTGCCGATGGGATTTGGAACATACCATATAATAATTGTGGGTCCATCTGCNATGTGTGGTACCAGATGAAATGCCAGCTGCCGATGGGATTTGGAACATACCATATAATAATTGTGGGTCCATCTGCCTCAGGAATACATCCGGCGTCTGCTGTACTAAATGCTAGACCATATTAAAGCATGTATCACAGATATAAAGGGTGTGACGCATTATCGAAGATGACCATATGGCGTACCACAGAATAACATGTAATTGTATTTGTGCTCTGTTTTTGTGATCATGGTTATATCATCTGTATTACCACGTCTATACAGTTACAGTACACTTTGATGCTTTTTTTTGTGTAGGTTGATTTTTGTGTGGCAGTGTACTACTTCCCCAATTTAATATCATAATACATAGAAATTAAATAAGAAAGGTTATTACTTTAAATATATAACTTATCGAATGCAGAATTTCCACTAGTGGGTGTCAGCCTCGCCAATGACAATGCTACTTCCGACATTTTTGCACACACTGCAGTTGCGATGTACATGGCAGCAGGAGTGTTTAGCTAACCTACCTTACAACGAAGATGAGAGTCGGATTTGCTAGGTAAAGATGGGACCTGACGTGTCTAGTATTATTTTGGTGGCCCTGAAAGGGCGCACCTTATTTTAGTATGATAATTACTGCAATTAGGGATAGAAACAGGTTCGAAGTGCTTGCCAGTCCGTAGGCCTATATGCTCTATTTACAAAAATTTCGGGGCAGGAGGAATGTGTATTTATCGGCTAAGTGCGGTTTTCAATTACTAAGCCAGCATTTATGGCCTGACCCTCTGCAATAAAGCTAGGTATTAGTCCGTAGAAGGGCCACGGTAATCCAATGAGGCGGCTGGAGTAAACCCATGACCACAGACATTCTGGGTGGGTTCTCCATGCTAGGAATGATAGAGAGAGCTAGAGAGAGCATTAAATAAATATTTCGTGCATTTTTAGCAAGTGTAATAAGACAAAAAGTACAGACGTGCATGGTGGCGGGGGCTCGTAATACAGCTGTAAAATAAACTGCTTGTCCACGGGCGGATCGCCAAGGGTGGGCGAGGTCTCCCTTNACAGACATTCTGGGTGGGTTCTCCATGCTAGGAATGATAGAGAGAGCTAGAGAGAGCATTAAATAAATATTTCGTGCATTTTTAGCAAGTGTAATAAGACAAAAAGTACAGACGTGCATGGTGGCGGGGGCTCGTAATACAGCTGTAAAATAAACTGCTTGTCCACGGGCGGATCGCCAAGGGTGGGCGAGGTCTCCCTTCAGCCCACATTCGCCACCAATATCTGATATGGTACCGGGGGCTGTGCTGTCACGAGACTGGGAACCGAGGTTTCCATAGCTCGCCTGGCTAGTTTATATATCTAGTTCGCAACCCGAGATATGGTTCAAATCATCGAGTAGGGGGCTGTTTCTGTTCGAACTGGGCTCTTGACCCGTATTTAAAGTTGTTTACCACTGTTCCAATGTTAATACTTAACATGCAGGTGTATCGGCGGGATGACTGTTACCAGTCCTGGTCAGAGCTACGGCTANTCCACCTCTCGATTGCCATCATGTGTAGTCGTGCCTTCAGCACGGTGGGACCTACCTGCTCTTATATACCCACGACTTAGCTGGTTGGGAAAGGCCTGCGCTGCCGTGAAGAAGGCAAACGGAAATGCGCGCCGAAACACCGGGAGTGGCATCGACATTTAAACAGGTGAAACACAGAAGCCGAGATTCTGCACATAATAACAGTTAAAGCTGGTAAACTTTATAACTTTTTTTTAATAATTAGTCCATAACGGAGGTAAGACAAAGTACTGCGAGTAGCAGATGCTAGCCATGCCTATGCGCACAGACGTCTGCTAGGGGCAGGGGGAAATGTGTTACACTCTGTAGATATGACTCTAATAATATGATAATTTTTAATACCGACCGCTGTCTGCGCCATTTAACTGCTTAGTTAGTAGGCTACGATATTAGTATGTGTTTAGATTCTGTTTTCTTTACACTGATTGGATTAGGACCTCCTTGTCAGAACTTCGTGATAGTTCATACTACCTAGTCGTAGGACGTGCTGGAAGATAGTATTTACTAATGCTGAAAAAGCCGACATGCTCATGGTGTATGACGAATGTATAGGTATAATGTTGTTCGTTCTTGTTATATGTATGCTAAACGATATCCCAATCGATGGCAGTCATCTCGACAATTACTTGCGAACCTCTTTAACTAATTATGGGTAACTGGAGGTGTAACACATCGAAAACGTAACAGAAACAAACGTTTGACCTGAGAAGAGGGTTATTGTTGTATTGCATGAAGGAAACCTGCATGTTGGCCTGCCCGTTCACCAGACCAGACCCCTTTATATTTATTCTGCGGGGAACGCTGAAAGACACAGTCTACACAGACACAACGACAACATCAGAAGATATAAAACAATGCATTACAGCTGTGTGCTCTGAAATTTCTGCTAAAATGTTACAACATGTGTAGCAATCTTTACATGACAGACCGGAAGCTTGTACTGTAACCGGTGGTCTTCATTTTGAACACAACATGTGACGGAGAGTTTTTTTTTCTCCTTCAGAGATCACAGAATTGGTTTATTCACGTTTGTATTTGCTAAGAGAATGCTGATATTTGGTAATGAGACCTCCCCACCAGAGTGGTTAGGGTTTTCCCAAGTCTGCATTATACTGTATAATACACACACGCCTACTTCCTGATTCCTAATTCCCCTAAAATCAAACTATGGCTCGGTTTTGTAAGGAAAATAATTCAACAAGATGCTATGGTTTTGGGTTGTACGGTAAAAAAAGGAAATTCGATACATGCATTTTTTAAATCACAGCACTTATTACAGTTCTATTTATAATGTTACGTTATTTGTCTTTAATTACTGTACTAATATTAGTTGCAGCCATAGGTTACATTATTTGGGAAAACTAAGAAGCAGCAGTTTTGATATATTGTGCTGTCCATAACCGGTTAAGTACAAGTACCCGCATTTAATGTAAACACCCTCGAATTCCTATGAGCGTAAGAATACAGGCAACGGAACAGTACCTGCAATTAACAGCCAGGCGTTGATCCAAGAAACCATTCGAAAGCCCCGCTCACCGGACACTGCTACGTTGTGTGGCCTCCACTCCAGGTCGGCACCACACCACTGACACGTCGAGCCGAGTTGTCCTACCTCGCCAGACATGTCGCCGATGCAAACCTCCACGCCGACAGCAGAACAATACGTACAAATATTTACACTTTGTGTTTGCAGTTTCCACAAAGTATATTGTTCGTCACCCACGTAATGGCAAATGCATACCGGAACTATAAACGTAACACCCACTAAACGTGTCAGATTCCAAAAGGTTGTGACGAACTAAATCAAGCAGTGAGCGACACACTAATTTTGTAATAAGAAAACACGTTAAAAACACGTTAAAAAATACTCTACCTAAATCCATATACAATTAAATGCGTATTAAATATACTCACAGAAATAATAGAATAACTGAAATACGGCTGGCTCGTATCAAGAATCGTTCCAATACACAACTAAAAGAAAAACATATTTAAAAGTGAAAGTAGGTGCTGCCAACCTTTACATACTTTATCCAGATGTCACAAAGAAAATCCTTGTGAGGACACAATCTTCACAGTAGAGTAAAATCACATAAATGTACAATATGCAACATGTGTTTTATATCATATTCAAGAAAACCACACACAATAAAACAGAAAATAAACACACGAACATCATAACCTAGTGGTTAAGTGAAGCAGACAACTGTCTGTATTTAAAATCGTCATTTTTATGATAGCACATATACTACTTGCACTAGCTAGAATCCTGCCAAAACATAATTAATATTATAATTTTCTGTAGTTTAATTTTCTTGATGTGAAATGGCAATATTTCATTTGAAGAAAAATGTTACTTTGTTCAAGAAATACACGTCATTATGATTCAAATATGTGCCTGGGCTACAATTATGAGTTCTAGTGTAAACTTCAATTCTTTGAAATCAGCACATGAATATCACCTTCTATTTCAGAAATATTTGCGGTGCCAATTTAAGGTAATTTATCCCGTATATTGAAAAATAAATAAATAAATACATTATTTTTGTATATTTTAAAACTATTTTTAACATGAAATTTTAAGAAAACAAAATTCGGTTAAAATTAAGGTTTTTTTTTAATTTTCTTGTAATGCTCTACATAATAACATATAATTTAAACAATTACTTAGCTTAAATACTAGCTTACTGTCGTCTTAGTAGACCACAATAGAGGTTCTGCCCCCGGATGCTGCGTTTATCAAGGAGCTTACTCTGGATCAAGCCACACAGAGCTGCCCATGTGAGCAGCAGTCCTCTCACAAATATCTTCCTGCCACATCCAGTGACTGTCCCTGGACCTCACTTATAGTAACAGGGAAATTGACATTGAAGGGAAATTGCAGTACCTTAAATTCAAAAGGATACTTGGACTGAATGAGTGGTATGCGCGTTATGAAAATTACATCGCAGCATGTCATTTTGATAGTTCCATTGATGATTTCCAAGTTTATAGTTCCGACACAGTTCTGTTTGCAAGAACCAACTAAATGCTGCAACGCAAATATGGGTATTATGCCGCTGAAATGGGCACTACATCCAAGTTTTTATTAATCGAAGTTGACGTATGAAATTATTAACCGCAGTGTTAAATGTGATTTGAAAACGTATATGGAACTAAAAAGGAAAACAATTTCACTGAGCGTGCAATCTACGAAAATAAGCTATTCAATTATTGGTCCTTCTCAGTTCTGAAATTTTTCTGCGAATGTATGCCAAATGGAAAAGTTCTTTACTATGAGACAGGTTTTTCTTTGCTATTGAAATGTTTTTCGTTTTATATGTTTCTACAAAACATGTTGGTTTCAAGTTTACATGGCATGGAAACGATGTAATGTACCGATTCGAGCATTTTTCGCCTTCTAAGGTATGTATAAGGCCAACATTGTAAAGTAATGAGCATAACCATATAGTATCGGATTACTGAGCTACGTATGGCTTCTTAGAAGACATATTTAAACATTTTTCAGCCTTTTAGGTTGTGTCTCAATTCCCTTCAAGTGCATACATGTCCGCACTACGCCCCGCCTGTGACGTCAATAAGTATATACTAGCTCCATCCAAATTCCTAGTATAGCACACACAGCTCCTGTAATTGCAAGTACACGCAGTTGCGTACTTGCTGGGTGAATTTGTTACTTGCAGTGGTCACCATGTTTGTTTTCAAACGTCACGTACATAACCTATGATGGGAACTTTTTGTGGTTTTACTTACCAACCGTATTATTGCTCTATGAAGCAACTAATGCGCAACATTATTTCTGCGTTTATAATAACCTAACTATTACACATGACAAATGCATTATTGTTATTTTTTTTAAACAACACCAAACAACACCATAGACATAAACTTAACCAAAGACATTACACTATTCGCCTCCTTGTGATATGATGTACAGGGAGGGTCATAGGGTCTGAGTTTTTTTTACCAGGCACAGACTGTAAGGTGCCTTGAAGGTTGAGGGTAAACAATAAGGTAGTCACTCGGTGTTTCAATTTGCTACTTGGTTATATTGTCTTGAATAATTATGAATACATAACAACGAGATGTGGTACCTTGCGAGTTGGGGGCCTTAAGGGCTAATTAAAGTACTCGCTAACTGTTGCCGACGTCTTGGGGAAGGGGACACTAGGCGTCGGAGAGGTTCCTTTGAGCGGAGTCGTTGATACTTAGCTATCCTGGTAATTCTGGGTGTTCCATGGTAGGTTGAGGTCCGGTGCTTCGGGCAGCCTTTCACAGGCCCTGGCTTCAGTGACGTCTCTTCACGACTACTGCTCCAGGTTCACTTCTCAACGGACGACTCCCCAACACGCTTCTTCCGGTGACCTTGCGATCCGACTCACTCTCGTGAACTTCTGATCTGACTGACCTCATTCAACTGAATGACTGATTCTGCCAGGCTCCGATCCCTGGTCGACTGATCTGATATGACTGACCCCTTCATCACCGACTCACGTCCGGTGCCTCCTGGTGCGCGGAGTATTACTCGCCCGACTGACTCGATATAACTGACTAATCTGAACTGAATGGTCGACTGACTCTGGGCCAGCGCCTCCCAGCATGGGGAATTACTGGTTGACTTCCCCTCTTTGTCCAGTAAGTCAGCTTTTAATCTCTTTCGACCCCCCTCCCAATCCTTGCACATGTGTCCCTTGTTGGTAGAGGGGCAGGGGGGCGGGTGACCTGCGGCCCTACGGCTAAACATTGTCAGCTCCTCTCCTGCGTCTAACTAGCGTTGCGTTGGCACAACTTTAGCTTACATTGGCATTTCCGCGGAGCGTGTCCAAATTCTCCTGCGTTTTGGCAGGGAAGGGAAGAGACTCGTGGCACAACTGCCAAGCTCTGTCAGCCCCTTTCTTGTGTATCTATGGTGGGTCGGCGATATTTTAGCTGCTGTCCTCCTTGGCATGTGTCTTAATTTCCTTGTGGGCGAAAATCGCTAGCCTACCTCGGCTTGACCTTGGCATGCATTAATGACTT
>NQII01002823.1:215320-265777 GCA_002778355.1 Clitarchus hookeri | reverse complement strand
GGGGGGGGGAAATGGCGAGGAGGTGTCAGCGATGCTTCTACTTACAATATGCGTTACGCGTCAGACAAACAACATAGAACACAAAATGTTTATTTACAGCCAAAAACCACATAGTTGTTAGCTCAGAATGACAAAACACATGTTTACTTTCAAGTAGTTCGTGTTATTTACGCCAGGTTGTGCGACGAGTCAAATACAGCCAGAAAAAACCCGGCCCAAAAGTCAGGGTGTACACAAAACGGCAAGTACGAATATGAATATACTTCATAAGTATGAACTTACAATTGAGAGACAGCCTTAGTGTTTGAATGTCATAAAATCCTGAAATAAATGATTAGTTATTTGTTTAGGCTACCTTTGAAGCTGAGAGCACAACGATATATCATCGAATTAATGAGGTATTGAGGATTCCTCAGAAATATATTTAACCTCTTTTTTACCCTGTAAGAAGTCAAATTTCTAAAAACAAAATTATTTCTTAATGGCGTCTGAAATCCAAGGGGAAGCCATCCCTAAATTTTCATGTTTTTTTATCCAGTGGTTAAGGCTGTGCGTTAATGAGTGAGTGAGTCAGTCGGAACACTTCATAATTTACACAGAGATTACTCGAAAAAAAGTAAATNACTGTGCGTTAATGAGTGAGTGAGTCAGTCGGAACACTTCATAATTTACACAGAGATTACTCGAAAAAAAGTAAATATTTTTTTTACAAAACTCTACATTGTGTATTGTACGAGTATATATTGATTTTGTGTTCCTGGAATTTGTGCGCTGCGTGATTTCCATAACCCTTCAAAATCTCAAATGACTCAGGGAGCTGATTAAGTCCAGTGTTAACCTCGTACTAAGCCGGGTATGTCATATGTTCTGAATAAGTATTCTTTTCTAAAGTTTTCGCTTCCGTAACATTGAAAGGGTGGAAAGATTTTCTTTTCCATCAACGATCTCTCTTCAATTATCAACTAGTTGTCAATGCTAGCGGGCTTGTAATCATTCCCAGGGTATTACTTTCCACCTCTATTCACCACACATGAAAACCAAGTGTTGTATTTTTTTGTTGAGATTTTCGCACTAATACGTCTTAATAATAAGTGGAGTTTAATTACTGTGCTTTGAAATATTTTGAAGTTACAAGTTGCGTTGTTTTGCTATGGCTGATAACTGATATTGCTAAGAATTTTATTTAGCAATTATAGTTTTACTATATTGGAGGCTACAATATTGCTAATACTGTGCTGGACATCAGTTAGCGCAGCCACATTCAGTATACTCCGTGTCCATTTGTAGAGAACGCAAACCCTTAGGCCTAATTTCTGTGCTTGCGCACTTGAACCCACGTTTAGCACGATAGGTTCACATTCTTAGAGCCATGAGCTTGACTACTACCAAATACACTGGCTGGTGGTTTTCCCCACGTAATTTTACATTCCCAATACTGCAGGAACAAAGTTTATTTCCAAACTTCACAATTATCCATTATCATTGTATTCCAGATACACATTAAGTAAGGTGAGTTTGGTGTGGCTGTTAGTGCCGCAGTGACCACTGTTCAGTCCTTAAACAACGTCACCTGGTAACGACATTTTCGAGCCTATTCATAGTACGATCAAGTGAATTTGGCTGGTGGCATGTGTTACTTGATGCATACAAATAAGTATTGTTCAATTATGGGTACTAATACTGTAGTATTTCTTTTGCAGATCATGAACTCATCTTATTCATTCTTTGCCATGCTGAAACAGCTGAACAAGTAGAAGAGAACGTGACAGCGGCTTTTTTTTATTTTAGATATCTCACATTTGGTACAAATGGGGCTTAGATGCATTTTTGTATTCACTGGAAAGCAAATAATATATCAGTAATTGTATACCAACTCACGTGGGTGCGCAGGAATGTACTTCTTTGAAATAATATAAGGAACCCAAAACTAAATAGGAATTACTTTGAAAACTGCTGTATCATGCATCCAAATTTATTCAAAATTAACTTAACTGGTTTGTTTACTTGCCACAGGCAAATTAAGTATCAGAAATAGTATAATAATACCAAAAGGTCTGAAAAATGTAATGTGCACAGATAAGCATAGTTAAGTGGTATTTATTATAATTAGTACAAATGCTTCTCATAATTCCAATTACAAAATAGGTTTATATATATATATGTGTGTTTTAAAGATACAAACTTAGATTTCACAAAATAATAACTCTAAATTTTGTATTTGTTTACGCAGCTTTACAAAGAAGGCTACCGTGTACACAAGAAATATGAAAAAGTTTTTAATTTGCGAAGAGTACTGAAAACCGCAATTATTACATATTTATTGTTAAAAATTACGATATATTTTACTGTACCCATGTAGGTATCACTTAATTGTTAAGAATAATTATATTAACGCATTATTTAAATGTAATTTCTTACTAGAGGAATTAATAAACTCTTTGATTTGCAGAATTATGTTTTCATTTTTAGACTAACTTGAATATTATAACTCCGAACACAACTGTTACGAAATGTAGTAGTTTCTTATACATATACTTAAGGAAAAAATATTTATACATAAAGATTATAATTATGCATTATTTTTATACTGATAATATCTCAAGAGATTTCTAGAAAAACTATTTATAATACAAACATGTCATACTATAATTAAACACTGTCTAAATAAAATATTTAATTATGCTCATGTTGGTAAAAACATGAAAAGTCATTCTAAAGGCATAACGATTCATGATTTGGCTATCACTTTTTAAATAAAAATATGGGTAATTGCTAGTGTATATAATTTTGTATTACATTGGTGAAGCAATTATACAGGTTAAACATCTACAATTAAACTAAATCTTTGTAATAAAGATATACCCTGTGAATAGTTTTTGAGACATAATATGCAAGGCTAACTATTCAGGACCTTTTCAAAATTCTTCGTGAAAATAGTGCCATAGCGCTTGCCTCCCATCAAGGCGAACATTGTTTGATCATCGGCGGGGTCACTTCCAGATTTTAGCAACTGGGAACCGTGGCGACAAAGTCGCTGTTGGGCGGGTTTTCCAAGGCATCTCCCGTTTCCTCCACCCTTGCATTCTGGCGCTACTCAATATTTACCACACAACACCCTTATAGGCTTTCAAGATCCCGATGTTAAGAGCCGCGGAAACCTCTCCGCTCTCTCCAACATAACTTCGAAGCACCCCAGTATAACTAACATCGGCGTTTTCAATGCGCTTTATCTCAAAATATACGGCCAGAAATACACAAACCTATTGGAGGGATCTGCATTGAACCTTCTTCAGACTTCCTACCAATAAATGGTGGTTCCACAGTTTAAAGTCCCACAGATGCACGCATTACGACGAGAACACTGCACGCCAGTTCAGAGCCCTGCGCGTAGAGGCGATGGCGCTCTTGTGGTGCTTGCCATCGTAACCCTAATAGCTGCCGCCCTTCTTGCCAAAAAAGAAGAAACATTGCAGGGAAAGGCGATAGCCTAAACACTTTTTAGCTTCTCGTTCTTAAACGCGGGAAATTGTTTTAAGTAGGATAGCGGGTCCCATTGGCCGTATAAGACTGCATGTGAAGCCATGCGTCGTCTGCAGCGGCGCGAAGAAGGACGCCGCTGCACTCCAGAGCGACGGCAAAGTGCCTCGGGAGAAACTTACATACATTCGTTGCTACTTGCTCTGTGTGTATATCTCCAGCAATACAGACATTGCAAGCACATAGGTTACTTCTTCACGCCAGCTCTGGAGTTTTCGAACATGCAGAACATTCTTTAACGAGTACAGTTATTTTATGAGGGGTGGGGGGAATTTCCTGCTCTTTCAACCAGGCTTGGGCAAAAGCGTTTCAGAATTTGCTGCCCGCTGGCCATATTGCACTTCTATGTCAGATGGTGCGTTCAGGCAAGTTTTCAAATTAAGTCCTGGCCACGATCATAACAATATTAAACTATTCCGTTTAATATAGTGCAACGAATATAAACGTGGGCCATTTCCCTTTCAGCGTGAAATCAAACACGTCCTTAAAGCAAAGGGTATTACTAAGTGGTCTGAGGACATGTGGGATTGGATGAACTCGGCTGTTCGGCCTGAAGCACTCACCTTAACTCACATTAGCACTTCCGGAATTATTTGTAGTGCCGTTGAAAGATGCCAAACCACCCACTATCATCTGTTCATCATGCTGGAGAAGAAATATAACCAGATTGATGTAGTAAGCTACCACGAAGTACTGGAAATATGTGTTTGAAGATTACATGCTGTGGCAGCAGTAAACCAAATCTTAGTGAGTAAGTAGGGATGTTCACTCGTTAGTGTGGCGCGTAACGGGACGTAATCGTTCAGTATATGACTATTCGTCAAGTGAAATAGCACAAAAATACACAGAAATTAGTTATGTCAGAGCAGCGGCAAGAATTAGGCCACCCAGAGTTGTTTTTCATGTGCAAGTGAGAAGTTCTGCAGAACCGCGATGAGACACTGAGAGGCTGCTTCATACGCGTACTTACGCAAGGCGGCTTCATTTTGTTATTTATGTACGTTTCTGGAAATATAATATTTGCAAGTTAATTATTCTGTTTGGATCTGTAGAAACATTTCATGAGAA
This sequence comes from Clitarchus hookeri, assembly GCA_002778355.1. NCBI lineage: Eukaryota > Metazoa > Arthropoda > Insecta > Phasmatodea > Phasmatidae > Clitarchus > Clitarchus hookeri. Next base: position 261,172 of record NQII01002823.1, on the reverse strand, counting down.
CTACAGAAATAAAAGGTAATCACAGAATTGGAGTAAAGGTATTTATTGCGTAAAATAGTTGTTGTAAGGTGTGGGATTCGAACCTACGTTCCCTCTCGGGAATAAGAGCTTAAGTCAAACCGACTTTGCATACGGGTGTTTACGTCCCATATAGCTAATGTGAATTACAACTACCTTTCAACAATTCTCTGCTTAAAAAATGCGACGCGAGAGCACAACTGTATGATGAATGAATAGAAGAGATTCAGAAATAGATAACAGCCTTAATTACCATTTAACAGTATTTCATGCAGACATTTTAAGATGGTTCTACAAAAGGAAGATGATAAACTCAGAAAAAATCTTTTGAGGATTAGTTATGAAATATGCAGTTGAAGTTGAAACAATTTGACTTGAGTATGATTTCGACACAGTGTAATGTAATTTCCTACGTTCGTTTTTGCTCTTGATTAGTTGTAATATGATGAATGTAAGTGGTCTACGACCTGGTAGTCTCCAGAAAAATCACAGTAAACAACATATGTAGTGCTGAGTTAGCGACCAGACTTGACATATGCATTATCTGCCTGTTACGTTGCTCCATGCTCTTCTGCATGAATGTTTCTCCAGGTATCAAGGGCAGCAACTTAATGTCGAAATCATTCTCACAGCCCGCCCTTACTACAACGAGGCTGCGGCAGCAACGTCACGGGGTCGTCAAGTGACGACTTCAAGTTAATCGAATGGTCATCTATATTATATACATATTATACAACTCAACGTCTCTCTGTCTGTCTGTTAGTGCACTTATCACTCGAAAACCACTTCTCCGAATCACGTATTTTTTTATTCATAGTTATGCTCGCTGACCAGGTTTCAGTATATATTTTGTTACGTAAAGTAACATAAGGAATAAGCAGTGACTTAAATCGATATAATATTTCACCCTGTTTTAAATGTTGGACAAAAACTGCCGAGCTTCATACTAAACTTAATAAAATATGTTCTTGCAAAAATGTTGTTTATTTGAATGCCCGTAGCCTACCGTTTCCTGTCACGTGACTCATGCGCTTATTTGTGAAATATAAACAATGTATCTGTGAATGATTAACTACTTCCGATATGTATGAAATTTTATTTAGTTAATATATTTGATGTGATGAAATAATGCGTTGCATTAATATACAAGAACTTACCGATATAACTGATTAGCCGCATTTACTCTACGTGGATGCAAATAGTTTTAATGAAGTTCTTATAATGTTTAATGGTAGGTGGGCCTTGAGGTCTTGCTGACAACCTCTTGAGTAAGTACTCCTTACAATTGGGTGGATGTGGGTAAACCGTGAACGGACAAACACAGTCGAAGTGGGCGTGTCTCGGGCACTATTCCCATTTCGTTAAATACCCTTAACATTGCACATAATTAATCCTTCTCACTTCAGGTTCAGCAGTCTGCGCATCAAACAATGCAGTATGACTGGCATGGCGTGTCGCTAGCACGTCCGGAAGCCACGAGGATTTGCTAAGTCCTCGGATCACAGAAATGCGTAAACCCAACGGTATTCATTCTCCCCGTTTCCTTATAGCACACGTTTGTGGGAAAATACGTGAAAATATTTATAGTATGAGAAACTTAAAACAAGAATAGTAAACTGAAGTTTAAAGGCGGATGTGGCGGGAAGAAAACTGCTTGGCGTGCGCAAGCACGTTGCTACGCAGCACAGCGGCGCTCGTGCCGCGGGGAAAAGTGCTGATAGCGAATGTCGTCTCGGCAATGTCCACTGCGTGGCGTGCTCTAGCACGTTGTTTTTTTTTCTTTCTTTCGCGCCCAGCGGCGCTCGAGCGGCGAGAAAGCGCTGACGAGGGAATGTACCATCTGGACACTTTGGTCAAGTCAACGACATATCGTGCTTCCGGTTGGCAACTCGTACCGCAATACGGGCATTCTATCAGCGTAAAAAAATTGTCATACTTAACTGGCATACCTTATTCCTAAGCAGGATATGAGAAGTTTCTTAAATATATAGTATGTATACTGAGAGGAAAGATGAATAAAATATATATTTATTTATTTTATCTGCGCACAGTAATGGCGAACTACGTACAATATGGTGTACTGCATGGAGTTTATTAAAATTAGCACGAGTTGAAAGTTACTGTACTGAAAATGCTTATAAAATTACGAATTACTATCACAGTAATAGTTAAATTTCAAATAACTATATCCAGCGCACACAGGTGATTAATATTTTAATTTATATTACCAGCTTGGTATAGCTGAGATAAATTGTTTACACGTGAATATACGCAACTAGGGACTTGCGGTTTACACGGAAATTGTTTACATTTTAATAACGTTTGTTAATTAGGTTTCAGCTTTGTACTTTTAGATATGGGGCCGTAAAAGGTAAATTAATATTTAAACCTAAAGCATTTTAAAAGTAGACATTATGACATTATTTAAATTGGACTGCCACTTTAAAGTTTTAAGCTTGAAAGCGCACGTGCTGAAATTTTGCTATTTTTTTATGGAAACTAGCGTGGGTGGGTGGGGAATTTATTTAAATGGGGGTGGATGGTAGAGAAGCTGATGCAAGGCAGCGAGAGGGTAGGGAGGAACCAAGCCTCCACCATTGTTACGAACTAGCTTTTCAGCCAATTCGTACTTGAAGAGTATGTTAATGTGAGAGTATGCTGGGGGCGTATCTCAAATAATTACTAATTATTCGGTAGAGCACAGAAAATAGTACAATGTTTATTACATGAAGATTTTATACATTAGTTATTTAAGTTACCATTGACCGGGGGAGCTTTACATTGAATAAATATTATGTTTATTATTACTTCACTCACGCCATTTTAAACTAACCTAACCAGAACGTCATCACCTTGTTAATGTTTCCGGAGGCTGATTCTAAGAGATGGTTAGCGACGGCCGGACACCCATAATCTTGGTCTGCTTGGCTGGTCAGGTCGCCCAAAGGTCTAATGATGAATGACGACGATGAGACGGTTAACGACGGCCTATATCAAGCGCGTGGTTCTGCGGCCGCGCTCAGTGACCGGTGGAGGGGATTTCTGCAACTGTCGACGACCAAATGGTGGCGTTGCAATCCCACTCAGTTATGTTTGAAGGTGTGATCAGGCAAGCCGTTCAGCTAAGGCCTGACCACACCATAAAAATGTGTACCTATTTAGTTCTAGGTTGGACTGCTGTCGAGCGTAAGTAAATCATAATAAAGTTATACACACTCACCGTAGAAGGAAATTAAAGCATAAATACAGAGGGTAAATACATTTGTACAACCTTTTGTAACCACACATCCAACCTCTACGAGATCCAATACCATACTAAACCTCAACACAAAGTTATGACACCCCAAAAAATAATTCTAAGTAATCGCATATCGAGAATAAATTTATAGGTACATATAGAGAGGAAGTAAACAACCGAAAAGCTCGGAGCCTAGATGCAGAATGAATGTAAAACATTAATAACCTTTGTTTAAACCCTCACCATCTTGAACATCAAATAAGAAGAGGGATATATTAAAAAAAGTAATGAAGCCTTTGCCAAACATTGTATTTACGAGATGTGATTTTAATCATAATTGTTAAGAACACCTTTTATCCAAGTATATCGTTTAAATAACGTCTCCACAACTACAGCGATATCGTGATAGAAAACTTTAACCAATAATAAATCCCGAGGAACTCACGAGTCCCTAGCGGAGAGTGCCTGCCATCGGGCGAAAGTGATGACATTTTCCTAGTCAGGGGCGCTGTGCAGCACAGAGCCAGTCGACCAGCAGAGAAGAGCGAGCGAACAGCGGATCGTTCCCTGAAGAATTACGAGGAGGGGAAAGCATGTCGAAGAGGACGGAGTTCCTTTTAGAATACTGACAAACATGCGGAGATGGTGGCGCGGAGAAAAACTTCTTACCCAGCGGCCAAGCTAACACATCTAGAGCCTCTCTTAAAAGAGTGCATGAGGCAGGGCGGGGAATGTAGAGGCAAGGCTCGGGGGAGACTTCTGGACACATCTCCATGTCTAGCACACAACGCCTACCGCTTGTCAGCTGACGAGCAGGGGAAGGGAATGCACACTATGGAGAAGAATACCTACTAATAACTTCCAGAGAAGCTCAACACACTCCTACATTATTGTGGAATCCATCCCCAATACTTAAATGAATAATTGCAATATTAATTTTCCATGTGTGTGTATCGGTTGGTGTGTGCCTGGATTTCAGTGCCAGCATTGTTATAAAAACTTTAAGCATAGTCGTAGCATGCGTTGTCATAAAAAGAGTAGTTGTGTAAAGAACCCTGCGCAGAGTGTGAACGTAATTTTACGAGAAATTTCACATTAGCAAAACATTCAGCATTATGTAGAGGTAGTGCTCGAACGGGAATAAAACTTGTATGCCGTTTCTGTGATTAAAAATTTACCACATTACGTTATGTACGGAAACATGAAATGAGGGCTTGTTATAAGAGTCCTAAATTGAATCTATATCGTTGTATACTATGACTTCGTTTGTTTAAGAATGTCAATTTATAAAGGAAACATATAGTTACTTGCAATTTTTCCTTAACAGCCACTAATAATTCTAATACCTCTCCGAATTCGTCGCCGGCAGCTACTTTGGAAGATAATACCTTCATCAACGAAGAGAAAACCTCTTCACCGGTGTGTATACTGCGACAAGAAATTTACTCTACTTCGCAATTTAGAAAACATCAAAATAATACTTTTTTGAGAAAAACAGTTAGAAATAAACATTGTTGCGATAAATGTCAACGTGTATTTTCTGACCATATGCAGCTTGAGAAACATTCGTTGACATGCGAACAAGGTGTTGCGGTGGAAAACTCGCCAGTTTCTGGTTATCAGGGTCGTTTTTGTCGGCAATGCTCACCTTATGTAGAAACACGTATCATCAAATGAGGAGAAATTGTTTAAAGAACGCTGAGTGTGATGTACATCGTTGTATGTTGTGTGGTCCTTTATTTACAAGAAATTATCAATTACTGGAACATATGATAAAGTGTAAACGCAATTTATCGCAATAGTGTTTGTTTTATCACGAGTTCTACACATACTTGAGGATAATATGTCGGCAATTTTGTAGTTCTGTATTCTTAAATGTATTTTGATGTTCTAAGGATGTAATAAATATAATTGTGTTGATAGCATAGTTTTTTATATTTGTTATAATGCATTGCTTTGTTGGTTTGAAGAATGGATATACATAAGTTTGTTTTTATAGGTTTTGTTAGTGGGGTACTAGTTTTTATTGAATTGATTACACATGGCCTTTCTGGTATTGAGAATGGATATGCCGTCACAGTCTGCCCGGCGGGCTTTCCACTATGAGTCCTTGTGAGGGAATGATGTTTGGGAATGGCGTGAGCTGTTGTTAGCGAGGAGTTGGGAGTGTGGTCACTCCTGAACTTGGGGATATAAAGCAATTTAAGCAATGGCCGATCAATAAGTATTAGTGTACGTAGCAGAATATGTACACGACTTGCGGAATGTTTGTGTTGTAGGATGTCGTAATGCTTACACTAATGCTTACATTTTTATACATCTAAAAAGAGTGTCACTTAATGAAAATTGTTCGGTTACAGAATTTGTTTTCTGAATTTAATTCCTGCTTGCTATTTGGAAAAATAAAGTCGTGTTTAACAGCAGTTATTTACTTTTATCATTGAACGCTGCTTCACATGCTATCAGCATTTGGTTTTCGTAACTTCCTAACTCAGCGATATCCGGAAACCACGTTTGGTATTCGTTGTTCATTTGTAGTAATGTAAGGGTTTTAAATTATTTTAATGTTAATATGTGACAACTTAGAAAAGATATTTTTGAAAGTTTTTTCATGCTTTTATTGACGTACTGCAATTATGTATGTGAAAGGACATTTATTTGTAACATTGTGTTATCGTTTGCGAAGCTTCAAACGCGATGGTCCTCTCCGAAGAAAGGATACACTATGTGATTCTTCCGATCATTGGTGTACACATTCACACACACGCACACATCCACACACACGCACACATCCACACACACCTATACGTGTTTAAGTTATGCCGTGAGTACATTCTTCTCTTGCATGCCTTACGAGGACTCAAAGAAAAATTAAAACATTTAAATAAGAAATGCATTATTGTGATGCAGACCTTTTTCAATACTATAAATTCCAAAAAAGTCAAGGAAACATTTTTTATAAAATGTTATATGTTTATACACCACAAGTATATGTTACGAGAACTTGTGAATACTGAAAGACGTTGTTAGGACGCAGTATTGAACGAGGACCTACAACTTTCTAGATATGTACATACGTATATTGGCACGATTTTATCCCTTGTAACGGCTATTTTACACAAACTTAACGACGAAGCGTCTTTGTTGGGACCAAAGTTGAAAAGTATACCTTGTTATCCATTGGTGTTGTGACTTGTTTATTTCTTCACTCTGGTTCCTTGTAACTGTTGTCATGCATGTTCTCATACACTAAGCCTTCGATGTAAGGCGTAAGATCACAGAGATGGTACGTTTTTCTTATGTTCACAATCGCACCGCACAGAATTATTTCTTGCAAACACCATAGACAGTGTAAAGGCTATTCACGGTAAAGTTAGCACTTTTTAAGGCCCTGCTTAACTTGTTTTTTCAGTCAGTTTGTATGCTTCCGCCACTTGTCAATATAAATATATACATTTTCATGTGACTAATATACACAATGTTTACATTTCGCTGCTCTCAAAATTTTACGTCTGCGGCCACAATAATGTGTCTGTATAGATAATTAGGCCTGTTATCATATTACGTAATGAAAAGTTATGAGCATATCTACATATTTACCTGTAAACAGATTTTTTCTGCGTTGCTTCTGCTATAATGTGTCTATCCACGATCGTTGTAATGCAACAGACAATTCATATTTCGCATATAAACGAAAATCCACACATGATTTCCGCCTGAGTCAGGGCCACAGCATGGGATGAGAGGAGACTGGAAGTAACTGGCGCAAAGCAGCCCAAGAATGGACCAGATGAGACGGAATGAAGGTGGAGTATTGGCGGAATGAATACGAGGGGAGGAAATTAAATTCTTATAATTAAAAATTTAAATTCGGTTGTTTATTTTGTTGAAATTTTTTCTTACTTTTCTATTGTAAGTATATTTTTTAGCGTGTGTGGGTTTTAACAAACAAATTGAGAAGATTAAATAATTTTTTGGTCCAACTAGATGCACAAGCTATTACTTAACGATATTATATTTCTTTTGTTTGCAAGGAGCCTAACGTAAAGACGTATTTCTGAGCAAAAGTCTCTTGATCATCATAATTTAGATTTTTCCATCTGCATAGTTAAATTTGACATGCAATTAAAGATTGTAAAATAAAACGCCAGTTTCACGATAAATAAAATTATTGTTGAAAAGCAAATGCAAAGTCTTTATTAATTAACTTTAATAACCATTTATGGAACATTTTTGTTATGTCTAAATAATTAAATTTTTTCTTTCAGAATTTTAATGTTTTGGTAAATCAATTAAAAATTTGTGTGAAATATGAAGAAATAATATTTCTGGTGTTGTTATTAAATTGATGTATATATATTAACTATTTAAATTGTGTTTTTTTCACAGGGCACTGCATACTGCACATATGTGTTCTATGTTGCGTTATAAAACTTCTACATGATATTTTTCTATTGCCATTTAACAGAGTACATTTTTATTTGTAATTGTTGTTTCTGCTGGAAGCGCTCCTGATTTGTTGCCACTGGATATCCAGAACGAAAGTTTGCATTTCAGACGTTTAGCTGATTTTGTCTAAGACTCTACACTGCGCAGGTATGACATCCTGAAAACTTGGCCCATCATTTCTCAGTTCGAACTAACTGCGACACTATTATGAGCTGAAATTACTTTATGATCCATTAAAACTCTTGAAACCACTTTAATTCACACACAGCAATAACAATCGAAAGAGGAGTTTTAAGTTGAGAAGTTTGGACGACTCTTAACATATATGGTCTTAAGAACTGATGAGGGTGAATAAGGTGGTCATGGAACAGCGCCGGAATGCAAGCGTGGGGGAAACGGGAGATCCCGGAGAAAACTAGCGTCATCGTTTGGCACGATTAGAACGTGAGAAAATCCGGGTGTGACCCCGCCGGGAATCGAATACGGGTTGCCTTGGTGGGAGGCGAGCTACCTAGCCACTGCAGCACCGCGGCGCCCTATAAACCTCTGGATAAATACAAAAATATCATACGTAAAATTTCTTCTTTGTAAAGTTACAGATANCTAGGAGTGAATCACTAACGTGCAGAAGCGGTGGAATGCGAGAAAAGGGAAATGGGGACTCCCTAAAAGAACCCTTCAGCACATGACAATGTTCGCCGCGTTCCCCGGCATTAATAACTCGGGTTTGGCCAGACTAGGATCAGAACTAAGATCGCTGTGGTATGAGACGAGTGATAAGAACACTATACCAATTTGTTCCCATATTCATACCTAACAAAAACTTTACATATAGACGGACTTTTCATTATGCTGCTGCAAGAAGACGCTGTAGAAAAATCGTGAAAATACCATGAAATGGAGAAAGTAATTTTACACACGTCGAATTGTAAAATTAAAGATACAACAACAAGGAGTATCACACTTGTACCTCTAAAATACTTAAGCCATTGCGTGTTATATTACCAACGTTGTGCGTATTCATAACTTCATATTCTTGTGTAAAATAAAAGTAGGCTTCTTTAAATCACATTAACATAACAGTCACTTCTAAAAAAGAGTTGCATTAGTTTACCTCGTCATCGACTATTTTAATAAATTGAATAATGGTGCATTAAAAATATTTCGTTATGATGATATAGGATACCATAACATCTGTACGAAATTAGATATGAAATTGTGATTGTCAAATTAAGAAGGTTGAATATTATTACGATTAAGTATTAAAACAACTCGTTACAACAAAACAATATGGAAAGTGTAGTTTTCCTCATTCTGCTGTGTAAACTGATAAATAGGTCAAAATAAAATAAAACATCTATAATTTTTGGCGTGGAATTATAAAGTATAGCTTATATTACAAAAAATTTTGTTAGTTTATAATTTTTTCACCGTTGCGTTTTTTTGTTCTAGAGAACGCTAGTAATTTAAAAATCACAGCACTGCTTGTGTAAAGTAATTAATTAGATTCTGGCAACTTAACATGTCATGTAATTTTATCTCAATATGACTGCCTAAATTTACGCAATAGTCATGTCTAAATCGCATCACTAGTGGCTGCACATATTCTAATGGAAATGTAGTAGTAGTTGTGTGTGTGTATATATATATATATCATATGTGGAGCGTCTATCCACAACGGCATCATTCTCTAAATTTACAGAATGTTCATGTATTTTATGTGTTCGCTTATACTGCAATCACGAGCCTAATGATTGCACAGAATTCCATGTTTACACACAGTTGTTTGAGAGATCTATTTTTTTACATGTGAATTAAAAACATTATTTGAATTCCGTATGTATATGATATTTTATAATTTTTATTTGCTTAATTGTACCGAAAAGGTAAGACTGTTATATATCTGTATTTATAAGTAACTTGAATTTNTTGCTTAATTGTACCGAAAAGGTAAGACTGTTATATATCTGTATTTATAAGTAACTTGAATTTTACTCAGACTGCTTATTTTTATAACAAAACAAGTGGCAATCATAAATATGAATGTCCATTTAGTTTTAATTGCGGTAAAATTTCTAACATTATGAACATTGTGTACCAAATTGTAATATTCAGTTTATAAGTTATGTGTATTTCAATAGCATATATATCTGGCGATGTTTACTTTCATTCCCGAGAGAGGTGGCGCATTGGCAAAATACTGGACTCGCATTCGAGAGGACACGGCTTCGATTCTCAGTCCAGCCATTCTGATTTAAATTTTTCATGGTTTTTATAAATCACACCAAGTGAATTCTTGGTTTGTTTCTTTAATACAGTCCCTGTCTGGTTCCTTCCCCGTTTCTGCTTGGCTGAGCAATTTGTTTCGTCTGTAATGACCTCGCTGTCGACGAGAGACTAATCCATACCCTTACTTTCAGTTTACCCCATCACTAGCAATGTTTCATCGTGCGAATGTTATGAGTGAATTTTTATCACTTGGTCATACCAACTTTAAAAAAAGTAACCGTTTGAAGTCGCATGTAATTAGAATTGTTAGTTCTTGCATATTGTGAACTTACTCTATCAAATGTAGCGAAGTTAATGACNCGCATGTAATTAGAATTGTTAGTTCTTGCATATTGTGAACTTACTCTATCAAATGTAGCGAAGTTAATGACTAGTAAATATAGCGTCAGGACATTTTTTGAATAAAACGCATTTGGTTTCGTCGCTTCGTAACAATAAGAAAAGTTATTAGGAACACGTTGGCTATTTGCCGAGTTATTGTGATGCTGGTGCAGTAGCAATGATTACAACTGGGATAACTCTGAGGGTGCAACAAGTAGACTGCCAATATTGACAGCACATACAAAATACTATCTCTGGTGTGGTATGTAGTGCATTCAGGCGTAATGTGAACATTGAGGATACTTATTGTGTATTAGCTTCAACATCTGCCTTTAAAAAAGAGTTTAATGTAATGTAGGTAAATAGTGTTCGTTAAAGTTGCTCTACCACGCCTCCCATGCTGATGTCTTTCGTCTTCCATAATGACTGACGTGTCAGAGACTGTGAAACTTTGGTATACATGAAGATCGTATGATTTCTCATCTGATACTGGTTTAAAAATATCATTGATGTTAAAACAGGTATATTTTTTACTTCAGCCGAATCCTACGGAAAATGTCTGTTTTTTTAGCGAAACATTTTACATTGAAATACATTTTTAACACATGCAACAGTATGCCCTCTCAATTTTTTTATTTTAAGGAAACGGATATAATTCTAAATTCAAGCAAATATATAACATTTGAAATTTACTTTTGAGCTTGAATAATGAAATTAGACATACAGACATAACGAATTTAAGTTGAGAAAGTTTTTATTGTTGTATAATAAATCTGGTAGCATTTCTTTTAAATGGCGCGAAAATGTACCTGAAGTTTTAGGTTTCTCTAAAATCCTTAATGTTATTAGAAACTGGTAGAAAGATTTTTGGCAGAAAATATTTTGTGCTTTAAATGATTTTTTTAAGCTTATTAACACCTCCACTTTCATACCTGTAGGCAAACTGGTAGACGGCTTGCGTGATAAAATATCCAGCATGGGTGAGGAGGGGCTGTGACGCAAGCCAGGTCATCGCTGTCAATCATTCATTCCATGGCTGCCCGATGGGAAGGGGGGAGTGACGAGGGAGTGACGGGGCAGCGAGTGGGTCTGCCTGGGGGAGGGAAGGGTCGAGGTGGTACACCCTACACAGAGCCGGACCACACAATAAGGAAATCGGACTTCACGCGTAAGTCGAGGGGTAATAATATGTATCTGTCTTTCAAAATGCCTTCCATGCTTGTGCGTGACACGATTCGTCTAACTTTTGAATGATTCGACCTCTGGTCAAGTTATCCAGATGTTGTCTGCTGCACTGTATTGGCCATATCAGACATCAGACAGCAACCCGTTGTACATTGTTCAACAGTTTCCACTGCAATGCTGAGCATACACTGCGCCCGTGCTCTTTGTATACGCCTACAGCACGCCACGCAGCATATATACGCATGCCCATCTAGGTCACCTGCTGATTTGGCTTTCGATGGATTCTACCTGATCGTTCCGCTCTTATATTAATTTCTCCACATTCTCATTAAGTTTTGCACACCAGTGTATCTAAATACACGTGATGGCGGGACGGTTACTTGACTTAGGCAAAGTTGGCGACATTGCGTATTACTGTAGGGGACAATTTTTTCTTTCGGTGGAAAACACTATACCGAATACAGTGTGTGGACATATCTTTAGCTTACCATGTTAAGAAACAGTGTAGTTATTAATATATGTTTACTGCAGGCGTAAAAGCATTTCATCGTGTGTCCTCTGGTTGGACGGACGGAAGAAGTGTTGTTCTAATGAAACGGTTGTTGTTGACAAAGTTCCTTTGTACTTACGCTGTTTCAGTGTGTGATTCCAAGCTGGACGTGCGAAGTTTACATGATTTAAATTAAGAACATTTATGACTGAAATCATTTAAAACCCACGACTGTTTATTTATTAAAACTTTGCAACTTTTCTGGAGGACTTTGAACACTATATTTTTGTGTTTTAGCACCAAAAGTGCTTCGAATTTTCTTTGATTTGAATGTTGGCCGCGTCCTATATAAATTTCTCGTATTGTTAATACCATGTAAAAAAAATTACTCGTACAGAAAAAAAAGTGAAATGAAAGTTACAGTATAAGTGTGCCTGCACAGCTACTGTGAACCACGTGGGCTGCAGTTGTTGTGCCTATCTGTGTCTATTTCCGGTATTGGACCTCTCAGTCAGGTGCGCGCGCACATTCCATTGTGCCATAGCATCTCCACCTCACCTGGTGGCCACTACCTTGCCGAGAGTATTCTCACGTTAACAGGTTCTACGAAGACGAGGCCATTCTACCCTGTCACACGTCCATCATGCGTACGTTAATTCCTCTTCGCGTCTATGAACAATCTGGAGCTGAAGAAGGCTACAGAAGTAGGGCGACCAGACGTCCTGCTTTCCGCAGGAAAAACATATTTTTTCGCGGTTGTCCTGCAGGATACGAAAGGCCAAATAAAGTCATGAAATGTCCTTCAGAAAAATTTCCTACGAAATGTCCTGATTTTTACAAATATTCATCCACTGAAGATTTATACTATTTTTATGCTCCTGTAAACAAAATGTAACTTAAGTTACACAACCACTAAGGTGTACGACCTTATTTTTCAAAGTGAAAGTTTGCTGCAAGCTATTTATTTGAAGTATATTATTCATTTTAATAAAAAAAATGTTAAAATGTTCTGGTAGTGTTTGTCTTTTGGCTATTGTAATAATATTCACTTACACCTGGATATTTGTAAATCTTTTCAGTATTTCAACCACTTTTGCTTGTATTTAGATTAATGAATGTTATTCCTGGAAGTTAAACACAAACTTACACACACACACACACATCTATGTATCAGACTTATTAGACAAGTGTCCTTCGTCACATGATAAAAAATCTGGTCGTCCTTTACAGAATTCATTACTGTTTGTGATATCAACGAAATTTTTAATGGATCAAGCTATTTTGCATGTGCTGGTACCAACATTCCTGTATATACAATAACATTTAGATACGCAATAGCAAATGTGTTCAGTAATAGCAATTTGAATCTTATATAAAGAAGAATATCGATTTTTAAATGTGTGTTGATATGAAATGTGAAACATAGCTAAAGTTCGCACTATCCAAATAACACAATTATTTTATTTAATAAATGCAAAAAACTAACAATATTAATAATCTGGAGAATGCTTTCGATGTATCGTGTTCCTGGCAGTAGATATTTAGCGAGGACTGAAAATTCTAGAGGGCTAAGGGTGGCAATAAAAGGTCTATAGCTGAAGCTATGTACACTATGTAGCGGCCTACACTGTGAAACTTTTTCGTTAAACTACACTAACATGGGCAGTGTAATTTAACACTAGAAGTTTTGTAAAATGCTTGATACAACAATGTATGAGGTTTACATGTTAAAGTATGTATCTGGAATATTTGTTAGTGCGATGTCCAGGCTATCGTGCGTGCCACCACAATTTGGTTAGTAAGGCGGAGTCGCGGGCGCAGAAATTACGTATTTATTATCAGCCGCATGTTTGGTCAAAATTTTACCATTGGCAGATGTNACGGAGTCGCGGGCGCAGAAATTACGTATTTATTATCAGCCGCATGTTTGGTCAAAATTTTACCATTGGCAGATGTTTTTGTGCAACCCAAAACTGTGTGTTTCGAATTTAAATCTCCCGTGATCAAAGTTACCTTTGAGTTTCTGTTAATTTTTCTAGGTCTTGTGTTAACAGTGGCTTCTTAGGGCTTTCGTAAACTGCCGAGAAACATACATCCCTGTTATTATTGCAGAAATTCACACTGGTCGCTTCAATCTCTTGCAAACCTTCAGTGTTAATCGGGTGGTGTTGGACTCCACGTTTAATTAATATTGCTTTTCCACCGCCACGAGTAAATGCGGTCTGTTCTGTAGGTATGATAACCACATATGTTAAATATTCTAGTTGGCTTAAGCAGTGGTTCAGAAATGAGAGCGATGTCAATTNTAAGCAGTGGTTCAGAAATGAGAGCGATGTCAATTCCATACATGGCGAGGTACTGTTTTCATTTATAGGACATTAGTGATAGACGCAAGCCTTAAAAATTAGAAGATGTACTGTTTTGTCTGGCGTAACTGTAATTTCAGTCACCCAGGTGTCTTTATGGCTACAATGAGAACGGCTTGTCAGCGCGCTAGGAAATTTGCTTCCGTAATTTTTTGTTAGAAGGGTTTTCGTTTTCCAATCAGTGCTTTGTAGTTCCAAAGTCACAGTATCTCTGCTAGCTCGAGCATGTCTCCCATTTCAGAACGTGGTGTGTGGGTTTTTCCAGACTGCTAGTTCTGTATATTACTCTTGTCTGTGAATTTTTCTGCCGCTGGTTTAGTAGGACGGACTTGAGGGTTTGCTGCCTCACTGTAAAGGAATTTTTGTTGCTGTACCTGCAGCTGTACCACCTGAGTGTGTGGCTTGAGCGCTGTGAAGGAGAGATTGGGGGGAACTGTTTCCTGTTGGTGACATCTGGTGTTTGTCGCTGTCCCTGCAACTGTACCACATGTGCGTGGGGCTTTGAGCGCTGAGGTGGAGCGGAAGGGAGAACTGTTTCCTGGTCCTTGGTACAACAATAATTTTCAGCCTAGAAAAACGCCGCTATGCAGTGACAGAGGACGCAGGAGTAACTATAAGCAGGTCCAGCACCTTGACCACTTCAGGGTAGAGTTTATTTCTTTCCTCGTGAAAAGTGATGAATGAGGAAGTTAACGGAGCAGCTATGATTGTGTAATAAATCGAAATATATTTATTTCATTAGTACTTCTCAGCAAGAAATAAAATAGTTACAGGAAANTTATGATTGTGTAATAAATCGAAATATATTTATTTCATTAGTACTTCTCAGCAAGAAATAAAATAGTTACAGGAAAATTTTATATACTGTATATCAAATAGAATTACCCCTCTAGTACAACATCAGAAGCATTATAACTTGGGACTAGAATGTTTCCATGTAATTCCATACCATTTCTGTGTAGCAAATACATCAGGTACCCAGTCTTCTAGCTAAATAACGGAACTCATAAGCTGTTGACAGGGGCTCATCCATAGCCTTTTGAATTGCAATTCCGTTTTACCAATGACAGTGTCAAGTACTTTAAATTAGGTCGCTCGGGAGATGCCCTTAGCTGTTTGAAATTCGGGGCTGTCAGAACTGTTTACTCCATGCACGTCGTGGCAACGAGGAATAAATTAAGATTCCAAATTCCTATTATAACGCTCTACTATATTTGTGTGTGGATAATAAGGCGAGGTCTTAACTAACTCAATGTCCCAACTAAAAGCCAAATTTTCAATCTCTAGAAATACAAAGTATGATGGATTGTCCGTAACCATCGTCACGTGTGAACCAAAAACAGAAAACAATTTCCAGCTCAGAATATTGCAAATATCATGATACTTAGTTGATCACGGCGGAAACAAGAAAACAAAATTACTGAAAATATCTACCGTGACTAAAATAGCGTTAGAGCCTGCGTTACCCCGGTCTAAANAAACAAGAAAACAAAATTACTGAAAATATCTACCGTGACTAAAATAGCGTTAGAGCCTGCGTTACCCCGGTCTAAAGGCCCAAAAACATCTAAATAGACCATTCCCCTGGGATACTTTGCTAAATACACGTCTACTGCTTTAAAATTCCTAGGTTAAGCCTTCTGATAATCCTGACACTGTGTTTCCCAATCAAAGATTTCTTTCCTCATCCTAAGCCAAAAAAAACATTTTCTGAATTCTACTATAGGCCTTTTATTGTCTCAGGTGACCAAAAAAATATGTATTATTATATTACTGGAAAATCATTTTTCTTAGAGCTTGTGGAACAAAAATGCTAAACTTTCCTTGTCGATTAACAAACCCCAACAGACAATTTGTTATTACACATGAGGAGAAACCTCGATCTATCTCCATTCAGATCTGATCACATTCAGTATCCGTCGTCTGATGATCTTGAAAAGCTATACATTATGGGGGAAACTCTGCAATACCCCAGCATCCTCTAATAAACTCTTATTGTGCACATGAACTCGCAAATTGACATCAAAGGTAACCTTTCACATATTATCTTCTCAGATTCCTGTACCTACTCCAGAACCCCAGCTTCCTCACCATCCACCATTTGAAATTTATCCCGGTCGAACATACGCGACAAACAGTCTGCCGAATTATTACACACACACACACACACTTTATATTCCGCACCGAGAATTTAAATCAGGTCAGCCCAACCAACCAACGAACCAATCTAACAGCTGACATTTTACTAGCCTATATACAACTTAGTGCTTGGTTATCGGTATGACAGCAAACTCTTTATAATCTAGAAAATCAGCAAGTATCTCTGCTCAGATGGTGACAGAAACTTGCTATCATATGCGTTTGGAACTAACTATCCTGAAATCTCTGGACTCAACACAACTCCCACTGCTAATGAACTGGCATCGTCTTGCAATGTAAATGACTTATCGAAATCTGGAAGGGTTAAAACTGGCGGGCAAGATAACCATTCTTTCATAGTTACAAAAGCCTTTTCCTGGGCTTCATCTCATTCAATTTCTACACCCTTCCTCTTGAGCTGGTTCAGTGGCTCCAAAACCTCTTACAAATACGGAATAAACTTAGAATTAAAACCTAAATAGCCTTAAAATCTCCTGATTCCACGCGCATTCTCAAGAACAGGAAAATATACACTGGAGAGCAAAAAAAAAAAAAAAAAAAAAAAACTGGTTTAAGCGTGCGTATGAAAATAACAGAGGTATGGAACCAATCCGAGTAACGCGGTGCGGTCGGAAGCGCCTATATAAGACAAGCGTCTTGCAAAGTTGCTAGATCGGTTACTGCTGCTACAATGGCAGGTTATCAAGATTTAAGTGAGTTTGAACATGGTGTTATGGTCGGCGCACGATAGAAGGAACATAGCATCTCCGAGGTAGCGATAATATTTGGATTTTCGGGTACGACCATTTCACGAGTGTACCGTGAATATCGGGAATCCGGTAAAAAAAACCAAATCTTCGACATCGCTGAGGCCGGAAAAAGATCGTGAACGAACGGGACAAACGACGACTGACGGTAATCATTAAACGTGACAGACGTGCCACCCTTACTCAAATTGGTGCATATTTCAATGCTGGGGCATCAACAACTGCCAGCATGCGAACTATTCAACGGACCATCATTGATATGGGCTTTCGGAGCCGAAGGCCCACTCGTATACTGTTGTTGGCTGCACGACACAAAGTTTTACGTCTCGCCTGGGCCCGCCAACACCGCCATTGGACTGTTGATGACTGGAAACACGTTGCCTGGTCTGACGAGACTTGTTTCCAATTGTATCGGGTGGATGAACGTGTACGGGTATGGAGACATTCTCATGAATCCATGGACCCTACATGTCAACAGGGGACTGTTCAAGCTGGTGGAGGCTCTATCATGGTATGGGGCGTGTGCAGTTGGCGTGAAATGGGACCCCTGATACGTCTAGATACGACTCTGACAGGTGACAGATACGTAAGTATCCTGTCCGATTACCTGCATCCATTCATGACCATTGTGCATTCCGACGGATGTGGACAATTCCAGCAGGACAATGCGCCCCCCACCCGTCAAGAGTTAATACCGAGTGGCTCCAGGAACACTCTTTTGACTTAGGAATCTTCCATTGGCCACCTAAATCACCAGACATGAACATTATTAAGCATATCTGGGATGCCTTGCAACGTGCTGTTCAGAAGATATCTCTACCGCCTCGTACTCCTATGGGTTTGTGGACTGCCCTGCAGGATTCATGATGTGAATTGCCTCGTGCATACCTTCAGACATTAGTCGAGTCCATGTTACGTCGTCTTGCGGCACTTATGCGTGCTCGCGGGGGCCCTACGCAACATTAGGCAGGTTTACCTGTTTTTTTGGCACTTCATTGTAATAAAGTGATCATCTGATTTGGGTCAGCTTCCCATCGGAAATCACACATCCTTATTTTTTTTACATGGCTCTTGGACCTTGTGGGTTTATCTGGGTTTACCGCTAATCCTGCCTCGCGCAAAGCCCACAAATATAATCTTAAATGCCTAATATGATCGTCAAAAGATGAACTGCACACACTAACTTCATCGATGTATGTAAACAAAAAACCATATTAATATTTTCCCAGGATTTTACACAAAATTCGCGACCAACCTTTTTTCATTTTAAACATGCGATTAGTATCAGAATAGTAACACAAACTCGGGGCACTAATTCTGTCATTTCCCCGTACATGAAAACATAAAAAACCCACACAAACGAACAGCTTTCAGCAGAGTTGCGCAGAGATATGTGGCGCCTTTTGGTGAATGCCGCAGATTGCGTTGTCACGTACAGCAAACCCAGAAGGTCACGACACCCCTGCCAACCCCAACAATTCACAGTTGGCCCAAAATTTTCAATACAAGGACTAAGTTTAACTGAATGCACAACAAGAAATAAATAGCTGTTACGTGCGGGGTTATAGCAACATATAAGGAACTAACACATTAAAGATTGTGGTTGATGAAAGTTTTTGTCATATATTGTAATTATTTTCTTTAAAGAAGTTGCTAGAAAGGAAAATCCCAATAAATATTTATAGAAGTATCAGAAATACAATTTATTTATATTTACAAACACTGAAATTTCGTTGGAACTATGCGGCAATTACCAAAACCCATTAAATTTGTCGCGTGTCGGTTTGAGGATTAGAACGCCTTTAGCTCATCTCCTTCACCCCCTCACCCCTACCCCGCCTANTAATAGTCAGGGCCTGGAGGGGCATTAACTTTGACCGTATAAGCCGCCTTGTCTTTTACAGTGGCGGTACATGCGTAAAATATAATGACTTCAGGAAAACCTTCGTCCATCCATGTTCTAGAGTCTGCCAAAACTCAATTCGTTGAGTGATCTCCAAGCAACCCGTTAATTTGTACTCTGTCTTAAGTATACAGGATGATTCTAAAATCATGGGACAAACATTGAGGGGTGGTAGAGCTCACTAATACAAACAATTATTGTATAGGAATATATGGGCGGAAACGAGGCGTGGAGGCACAAACACAAAAAACATAACACATTAACGGAAACATAAAATGTTCATTAGCAGCATACGTAACGAGCGATTCCGTACAAAAAATGTTAAAACAGTTGCTGGAAATGAATCCATCAACAGTCACGCATGCTTGCCGACCTCTACATATGACGTGATTGGCTGACAATGGTGGCGATAGTTGAGGGCAGTCAAACGGTGCGCCAGTGACCTGCTGCATCAGCATCAGTATCACTCCACCGACGCTACCAAGCTTGCATTACTGTCGGTGGTAGCAATTTTGATCAATTATTATAAAAATTGCTGTAAAAAGGATTTAGCGGCGACGTTAAAATAAACACTGTGTTGCATTTCATGTGTTATTTTTGTGTTTGTGCCTCAACGCGTCTCTCCCGCCCATATATTCCTATACAATAATAGTTTGTTTTAGTGAGCTCTACCACACCTCAATGTTTGTCGCATGATTTTAGAATCAACCTGTATAATGTTTAATTCATGTCATACAATACTTCTCTTTTGCTTTAAAAATGCACGTATTTTTACTACTAACTTTGCAATTGCGATCAAAATCCCATGTATCGTTAAATTTGAAATACTATGTCCTTAAAATGCATGGCTAAATGTCACTACAATACGTGCCATTTTGGTAAAATGCTTATCTCCGGCAACCACAGGTGAAGCTGACGATCCCTGGGTGAGGCTGACCATCTTTATTTCCTAACAAAGGCATGGTCAGTCCTATATACACCAAACAATTAACAACACGAAACCTAGCGATGTAATAAAATACTAAAAAATTGAAATTATATTTCCGGTTATGCTGGCCAAAGATAAAATTTCTCGTGGTAGTATATAGTTCACCCATGAGCTAAAGTTAATTTTCTGGAATTACCACAGTGCTGAGCCGAGTCGTTGTCGGGAAACACAAATGTCTTGTGATGTCATGAGCTTAGTAGCGCTCTTAGTAATAACGGCCACCCTAGCAGGCTGAAACAGACGTCATTGGTAAACAAAAGTCAGTTAGAGTGAAGACCTATGCGGGTCGATCGTCCGCGTTTAATCGCGGAGCATTCTACCGCGTCGCCTACGTTGTCGGCGGTGTTCGCCGTAGCGAACAGCCCATCTGCTAGGCAGATTTCAGCACGATAAAGGTCGTAACAAGATAAGATGCCAGCGGCTTCATATTTTACGTGTCCCAAATGAAATATTAGTGGTGATATAGTGCAGGATAGGCAGATGACACTTTTATGCAGACAGTTGAAATGCGGGTGAAAATGATGCATAAGACAAACATGTCTCAATAGTATACCGGTAAGGCTTGTATTCAAATCCCGCTCCAATTTAGTTTATTTTAAGAGTCTAAAAACTTTTCTATTGTATACAAAGAGATACCCGCACAACGACATTAAAATTTTTTGGTAGTAATGGTTATCTGAAAAAAAAAACTAGAAATTTATGGAATGGTTCCGTGAATTCACGCGAAGTTTAAAAAAATATATAGAAATACCGTTATTAAAAAGCACGTAGTGTGCATGAGTTAAGGAGGAAATATAGATAATTTACGCCAATACTTTACAGTAATCACCGATTATTAACCCACTTTCCGAAGGGGAGAGATGAGTATTAGATTACTTTCGTATTTGTGTGTTTGTGTGTGACTGTATTGTACAGTGGTGTGTCGCATGGTTGGAAATAAAATGTGTGGCTATAAAATATATAAAATTTAATCAATGCTTAAGAACGATTTAGTATATTTATTTCACTTTACATAAATAAACATCAACCATGCTGAATGTGGCAGATATTACCTCAGTTTGTGGTACATAAACAATTAAATAAAGTGTCCATAGAAAAGGTTACATAATTTATAATTACCAAAACAACACAATATATTTTAGACACCTACGAAAAATAACAATACTCTTGTGCTACCATAATGCCACACACTATTAAGCCACTATTACTATTTAAGTGTTTAAATCTTTTTTAACCAAGAAATTGATTCGAGTAATATTGTACTAATATTATTTTGAATTAATTGTTTTTTTTTCCAGAGGTAGCCATAAATAAAATACATGAAAATAGTATTACATTGCAGATTCAAAATAAATACTTTAATTAAACCAATCGAATGTGTAGACAAAAAAACTGACTCACTAACAAAATTTTCAATGAATAATTGTGGATAACAGGAATTAACTCGTGAAAAGTTTTTGCCCTGGAAGCCTTGAAAACCCTGGAGTGCACCCCGTAAAAACTACCTATCTATAATGACCGATACAGATTTTCTTTTAATGTTGGAATGTTTCACCTTTTAAAATGTATACGTGACAAATATTTAAATCACATTTTACGTCACAAACGTTACAAGAAATGAGTTCAATCAATTATGACGTAGTGTCATAATCACATGGTAATGTGACCCTGCTGATAACAAGATTAACAAGAATATGTTTAATGAAGGTAAGCTAATATTTACCCAGGCTAACACAAGAAATTGGAGAATAGTCCGAAATTGGCGGACTGGTACGAAAGTAGTACCGGAATGTTGAGGAGATGAATAGTTGAAAAAATATTCCAAGTGAAACTTCAAATGAAGATTGGAATGAAACTTCGTCCAAAACACGATCCCTCTGGAACACATGAACAAGAAAGTTTGCGTAAAATTAATTGCTTGTTCCAGAGTCAATAAAACATGGCAAATAGTAATGGAGAAAGACTGATGCTGTACTCACCCATCTCGGAGGGAAGGGATGAAACATCGTAGGATGCTTGAAGATAAATCACAAATATTAAATATTCTACTTTATCTGCACTATTCTACATGACGCTTCTGAAACTTAATGAACTGCTACAGGAGAATCATCCGCCTGCAGCAACTCCTCCAAGCACGGGACCACACTGAGAACACGTCNAGCAACTCCTCCAAGCACGGGACCACACTGAGAACACGTCATGTTGCGACCGGGAGTGAGCAGAGCGTCAGGCAAAGAAAGGTCGGTGGCGGCGGATGGCTACCAAATTGTGCGCTGCGCGTGGGCACAAAGGTGACTACATTTAGTTCAGAAGCCGTTCCTAGAGAGCAATGGTGGTACCGCAAACGGTCCACAACTATTCACAACTGTTATACAGCAAGAAATTACATGCGTTGCACCTCTGGTAAGTAGCACGGACGAGGTATAGTGAAAGGCATCCCACGCCTTTAGTAATGCGAGCCTAGCAGCCGAGCTGTCTGCAGCAAGCGACCAGGTTCCTGTCAACTGCCCTTTAGTTGGAATAAATCACCCTAGGTCTAAACTTTTCCAAAATACTAACATTATTACATTGACAAAAATATTCTGGAAAATATTGTGTCGCAAAATGTTAGGACATTTTAAGGCACAGACTCTCCTGAAAGCGGACGCGCAGTTGTTTTGAAGAAAACATTGGCATTCATCTATAAAGCTGATTTGTGAATATGCACATTGTTAGGGAAACTAGAAAGAGTTGACGGGATTGATACCCGGACCTGGGACACGTGGCCCGGTCTTGTGGCAGAACAACACAGTCTATCCAGAAAATATAAGTCAGAGGAAAACTGGGTCTTTTGATGCCCTTGGGTTCTTGACTCTGGAAGGCATACCTTAAACCTAAAAGAGATTTAAACTTATATAATTTAAAACAAAAGACTGCTCGAAACAGTCAACACCTCTGGCTCCAAATAAACTTTACCAGCGACATAGATACTGCAAGTGTCTAGTTTCACTGGAAGGTAATAAGCCTCCTACTAGGTCACAAGTCAACTACGAAAGAATTTGTTCCATGCTTACGCAAAAAACAAATCCGAGACATACACATCTCAACAAAACTCCAAAGAAAAGGAGAAAAAATGTGATAGCACACAAATTCCAAAAATGAAAATTAAATTCTCTCAACAAAAGAATTACTAAAAGTAGCTTCACTAAATAAATTACTCTTTAAGAATAATGAGTACTGAGATCTCCCATGATGACACTTAGTTCAACACTACCTGAGAGCGAACATCATGTAGAGGTCGTCCAAAAGGGAGTACCTAGAATATTTTGGCACTCCACAGAGTTGGTCGTTTGGTCGCCACCCACAGCGGACCAGAGGGGTCGAATATAAACCCAATTTAGTACTTCAAACTAAATTCATCCACCACTCATGCATTAGCTTGACCTTGCTCTGAAAAACTGAACTTACATACTAAGACACAATGAAAACAAAACTAGATGTCACCTGGAAGTCAACAAACTCCCAAAAACAAACTTATGCAAAACTAAGTTGCAAAGAGTTACACCAATAAAATACACACTATACTAAGTGTACAAGAACGTACTTACATTTGGAATAACTCAAAGAAAATCAAATGAAAGAAGACGAAAATTTAAAAAATTCGATGACATGATTGAAGTAACTTAGTCCCATAACAAAATCACTCCACAACATTCATCAAAACTCTACACAATTTAACAATTTTTTTTTACTAAACCAGAGGGGTTACTCACAATGTCAACATGCTCCATGTGTAAATGCAAAGTGAAAGTAAGCTGTGTCACATGCCACAACTCACANGGTTACTCACAATGTCAACATGCTCCATGTGTAAATGCAAAGTGAAAGTAAGCTGTGTCACATGCCACAACTCACAAGCAAGACCAACTCCCGAAAACCGAAACAGGAGAGTTACCACAAGAACAGCAAAACTTAGAACAAATGTTAATTAATATTCCAAACTTATAAACCATTATACCTTAAAAGTGACCATTATATCTTGTATAGTTGTGTTCAAAGTACTTTTAATTTAATAATTCCAGGATAAAATATGAAATTTACAAATGTAAACCAACTGCCGATATATCAGACATGGGAGTTGTTTATAAAATTGTACGGTATTTAATTTGCAAGTAACGAAAGACACCGCAAGGCATCTCAAGGAGACAGCAAGTTTGTACTCCAATACCTATGAACCAAATGAGTCCCAAATCATCGCGAGCAGAAAAATTATTTAACACGCAGTGTACAAATATTGTGAATAAAACGCATTTCCAAACANTCCCAAATCATCGCGAGCAGAAAAATTATTTAACACGCAGTGTACAAATATTGTGAATAAAACGCATTTCCAAACAAGCTATGAATAAATCAAACCATGCAAAAGACTGAAATTCGATATTTCAACAAGACAAAGCCACAAATAGGCAGCAGAAACCAATCCTGCAAATTTATATTTCAAACACCTGGAATAAGGAGTAAAATTATTTAAAAACTTGGCAAAATCATTTTAATAATTGCACAAATATAATAAAATGACTTCCAAAGAACTTTAAAACCATCGGGGGTTATGAGGAGTCACGAACGTAATAATGGAAATAC
Organism: Clitarchus hookeri; assembly: GCA_002778355.1. Classification (NCBI taxonomy): domain Eukaryota; kingdom Metazoa; phylum Arthropoda; class Insecta; order Phasmatodea; family Phasmatidae; genus Clitarchus; species Clitarchus hookeri. The sequence goes on along the minus strand of NQII01002823.1, from coordinate 236,399 downwards.
ACGTGTTGTACCTAGTGTAAAACACAGTCGTGCAGTTAGCAGTACTGCGCCGACAAGATGGTGTCAGCCATGATGGAACAGTAGCGCTCTGAAGAAGCATTCTAAGGAAAACAACATATACCAGTAATTAACGGTAACTACAATGACATTAAAACAACATGAACAGTGAAGAAAATTATGTCCGATGAATGAAATCACTTTAAAAAGGGCAAAAAACTAGTACAAAAATGATCATGAGTCGTGAAAACTCAAATTATCGCGACGTAGATAAACATTATACGCAGCGTAAGTTCCATCACGAAACATTTACAAAATACTTAAGTCAACATCACGTGAATTTAATTTGTAATTTGTCACTTCCAATAGACAATGCAATCAATAACACTTACGTGAAACCGTGAAAACAATCTCGATGTGGTGAGCACGACAATTAACTGAAAAATCGTAAACTCCATTTCAACTGTCAAAATTTACCGTACTTAATAAACATTCCATCCAATGAATACAGAACGTCAATCAACAAGTGAAAACTGTGGCACAAATGACCGTGACTTTACCTAATGTGAGATGGAGAGCGGATGACCGCTGACTTCAAGGTCAATATACACGTTAAAATTAACACAGGTAAGATTTATAAATTTAAATAAAATGTAAAAAAAGCATGCAAATAACAAAACCGTTATCAAACACACTTTAACATATACTTATTAATATATCGTCGCGACCACATAACAAATACATTATAAACACAAACAACTTTGTAAAAATGCTAGTGATCATGAAGCGTACAAACACAGAAACCATGCCTTGCTACCACTTATGTACCGTGGTGTGTCGCATCATTGTTAATAAAATATTGCCTATACAAAAATATAAAACTTAATAAGAGCTTGAGAACGATTCAGCATATTAATTCCACTTTACATCAATAAACAATAACCATGCCCAATGTGTCAGATATTACCTCAGTTTGTGGTACATAAACAATCAAATACAGTGTCCATTGAAAAGGTTACACAATTTAATTACCAGAACCACACAATATATTTTAGACACTTACGCAAAATTACAATATTCTTCCGCTACCATAATGCCACACATTATTAGGCCACTTACACTATTTAATTGTTTAATTGTCTAGAGGTAGCCTTAAACATAATAAATGAAAACAATATAACATTGTAATTTCAAAATACATACTTTAATTAAACCATTTGAATGTGTAAACAAAAAACAACCTAATCACTAATAAAATTTTCAATGAATAATTGCGGATACACAGGAATTAACACGTGAAAAGCTTATGACCCAGGAAGCCTTGGAAACCCCGGAGTGCGCCCCGTAAAAACTACCTATCTATAATGACCAACACAGATTTTCTTTTAATGATGAAATATTTCACCTTTTAAATGTATACACGACAAATATTTCAATCACATTTTACGTCACAAACGTTACAAGAAATGTGTTCAAGAAATTATGACGTAGTGCCATAATCACATGGTAATATGGTCCAGTTGATAACACGATTAACAAGAAGATGTTTAATGAAGCTAAGCTAACATTTCCCCAGGCTAACACAAGAAACTGGAGAATAGTTCAAAATTGGCGGACTGGTACAAAAGTAGTACCGGAATGTTGATGAGATGAATAATTGAAAAAATATTCCAAGTGAAACTTCAAATGAAGATTGGAATGAAACTTCGTCTAGAACACGATCCCTCTGGAAAACACGACCAAGAAAGTTCACGAAAAATTAATTGCTTGTTCCAGAGTCAATAAAAAATGGAACGTACTACTGGAGAAAGACTGATGCTGTACTCACCCATCTCGGAGGGAAGGGATGATTGAATATAAATCACAAAAAATTTAATATTCTACTTTATTACTACTAGCTCTGCACTATTCTACATGACGCTTCTAAAACTTAATAAACTGCTACAGGAGAATCATCTGCATGCAGCGACCCCCCAAACACGAGGCCACACTGCGAACACATCATTTCGCTAACGGGTCTGTGTAGAGAGTCAGGCAAAAAAGGTCGGTGGTAGCGCGTTGGCACAAAGGTGATATCATTTATTTCAGAAGCCGTTCCTAGATAAAACTGGGCGTACCGCAAACGGTCCACAACTATACACAACTGTTCTACAGCAAAAAATGTGCTGCACCTCTGGCAAGTAGCGAGGACAAGGTACAGCGAAAGGCGTCCTATGCCTTCAGTAATGCGAGCCTAACAGCTTACATACGGTTGCAAGCTGAGCTGTGTACAGCAAGCGACCAGCTTCCTGCAGGGCTTAGCAGCGAAGTTAACTCTGTTCTATCTCCCAGTACACGAATACATCACTGATATAACATTTCTGAAATAACACAACTGCCCTAAAATTGGAATAAATCACCATAGGCCAAAAAATTCCAAAAATACTGTCGCAACCATTTGGATGATTCAAAATGTGTTTCGTGAAGTGATATTGAAAAGTTTTGCGAAATGCATCGCAAAGGGGCGACATGATTCTAAACATCGAAGATGATGGCGAGTGTGTCGTTGGTTCGGGTCCCGATCGGATGATACTACATCGACTATCATGGGCATTCTCACGAGTGAGTGGTATCGATGGTGAATTTTCCACCATCTGTACGATTAGCTCGAAAATTCGTCCGGCAATAGCTTTGAATTTTCTGCAGATATAAATAAATGAATTTATTCAAGCCTCCTATGTTAGTTGTTATTAAACCAGCAAATCAGTAGCAACTTGGCAAGTATCAGTATGGCAGGAGTCAGTTGTCTGCTTAAAGTGTGACCATTTTTTTCAAGCTGAGCGAAGAACTTGTCTCGAAGAAACTGTTGAAGATATAACAGCATCGTAATGCAAGGAGATTGATTAAATGTCTAGATAAAGCGAGGTATAAAAATGCTTAAATATCTCACTGATGAAATGTTTTAGTAAAGCTATATAGCTAGACCAAGTAGATACACATGTTGCCATTGTGGAAATGACTTCGGCTTTTTTTTCATGAAGATGATGGCAGCCAATAATTTTACGAAATCTACTTTAGAGCTTACTTCTATGGATGTAACTTCTCCCACTGTTAGAAAATTACATTTAAAATAGTGTTGTTAATGTGGAAACATCTTCAGCAAAAGCTGCCATGTTCGGGGACATGAGAGAACCGCCTGTACGAAGAGTCCTTTTCGCGCGATGAAGCATTATGACAATGGGTACTTGCAGTTAGTGCAGAGTGATATATCGAAGAACCACATCAATAACTGCAAGGATTCGTCTTTTGAGAGCCAGCAAGTGATGCCAATACCCCCTGCTTCATCGATGGGTACTGGAGGTGTCGGCCTTAAATACTGATGCTCACTGTGCGATCCCTACAGAGAAACGTAAACTTGACAGGTAGTGAAGACGATCATGAAGACAGTATTGATGATTATGACAATGAAGACAGTATTAATGAATTATAAAATGAGAAGAATGATGATTATCTCGATGTTCCCACACATTTCGCCAACGAGTTTCCTTCGACAAGTAGTGTGAAGAAGTCAGAAGGCATCAATAACGCTTGTTACATTTTTCTGAAGACCCGAATAAATTCATTGATACTCAGCTATTTGAATGAACTGCAAAAATGCGAGGATGTCTCACGAAATGTTAAGATATCTCCAATCATTGATGAACTGAAGAATCGGAGTTATATCACATGATACTATTGTATACTATCTATGATCATTTAACATCTGAGAAATGTACAGATGGAATGTTCAAAATAATAAGAAAGTTATAATGACTATAGTGAATAAATAAATAAATAAAATCTATATATATATGTGTGTTTTATTTATTATGCAGTTCCTTCTGCTTCCATGAAATACTTCATAATTCAGTGGTGTAAACACTAAAGTGATAGACTGTTTTAGATAAAATTTATTGAGTGCATGCAGTAGCAGGGCTTTAGATATATTTGTCTCTCAGGTCTTTCAAAATCGACTAAGTGCCTTATGACTAAGGAATGAAATGAGGGGAATATTTTTAAGGATGGTTTCGCAACTGGTTGGTTTGCTTGGTCAGTGGATCTGGTAAGTTGACTTGGTATGTTAGTATGACCCTTTGGCATTGTCAGCTCTGGTAGAAATGTTTTGTGAAGTTTCTGCGAAGCTTTTCTGCGACGAGGTTTGCTACAAGGCTCTTGTTAGAGACTTTTTTTTTGAGATTTTCCATTATCGATTGTATAGGTGGGTAGTATGGCAGGTTGGTCTTGTCGGTTTTTATAGTCAGTTTTGCAGGAATTTATCTCGCCAGTAGCTATTCTTTTGGTCAGCCAATCTCTCAAGGAACAATTCTTGGGTGCAGCAAGTTTAAGGTGGAGTCAGTCGTTGGATATTATTGTTTGTTAGTATGGGTCTTTGTTGTGACAAGTCAGCAATGAATGGACTGTAATTTTTTCGATTTTTCGAGTTCTGAGTAACTGTCGTCAAGGGCAAGGTCGACAACAACCAACATGGTGGCAAAATCGACAGCTCCTCTGGTGGAAAAATCGATAGTTAACACACTAGGATCACCTAGGTGTTGTAAAAGTAAACAAATGACAAAAGAAAAAAATGAATATGTAGTGGGTGGAGTGCATTCGACAGAATGAGCAAAGGTAAGGGGGCGAATGTTTCTACTAATTAACCAATGAGAAACATTTGTTGTTGGTCGAATGAGCACTTTTCGGGGGTAGAGCGAGCCCATGCAATCAACCAATGAGAAACATTGTAAAGGGATTAGAGGGGAAACAACTAATTAATAAATGAGAAACATTGACGAGGGTCAGTCGTCTGCTGGACGTGGTGCTAAGGAAACTTCTGGAGATGTTAAATTGTCTATACAAACTTATTTATAATAATTATTGAATCATTTTATATATATTATTATATATTTTTCATTTTTAATTCTCTTGAATTTTTTTTTTTAGGACATTTTAGAATTTTTAGTATTTTTTGTGATAAGATTCTTGCGTCAAGGATCTTGAGTTAAGGGTCTTGAGTCTTGAGTTAAGGGCAATAAGTCAAGAGTCTTGAGTCTTCAGTTTTGAGTCTTGTATCTTGAGGATTAGGTCTTGGGTCGTGAGGCTTAGGTATTGAATGCTGTGTCTTGTGTATTGCGACTTGAGTCTTCATACTTAGGTTTTTAGTTTTGAGTTGTGGGTCTTCGATCTTGAGTCTTGGGTCTTGGGTCTTGAATCTTGAGTCCTGAGTGTTGTGTCTTGTGTTAAGTGTCAAGGGTTTTTGGGAATTAGTAAAATAAATTTGTAATTTTAAAATAATTTTTTTGCTTTAAGGTCATCCAGTGTCAAGGTTGAAGGTCAAGGTCATGGTTATCAAAATCTAACATGGCTGACATGGTGGACACTGGTCGACCTGGTGACGGCCGCTCGTTTCGGGAGCTTAGTCGATCTTGCTGTCATGGAACCCGGACCAACTACNCTTAGTCGATCTTGCTGTCATGGAACCCGGACCAACTACATGCATATATTTAAATAATTCTTTTAAAATTTTTAAACATTTTTGTTTAAAATTTTTAAAAACACAATTTTTTGAGGGGGGGGGGGGATTTTATAATTAACTGAAATTATTTTTAAACTTTTGGTTTAAAGTTCATTTAATACAACGGTCATGGGGTCAATGTCAAGGTCACCCATATCCAATATGGCGGTTAGGTGACGTCATAACATTGCGGCCGGCCTGCGCCTAGCGCCTATCCCAGATCCNCACCCATATCCAATATGGCGGTTAGGTGACGTCATAACATTGCGGCCGGCCTGCGCCTAGCGCCTATCCCAGATCCCCTTATGCCAGACTGCCCATTTTTATTCTACTGAAACAGTTGACAATCAACAGCGATGATTCAGGTCACGGTAAGGTCGATGAGGTCAAAGGTAAGCCTTCGTATTCACAAATTATCTTTACTGGATAGCGAGAGAATGCTTCGAAGTATGTGCTAACTTCTCAACTTCTNGGCCTTCGTATTCACAAATTATCTTTACTGGATAGCGAGAGAATGCTTCGAAGTATGTGCTAACTTCTCAACTTCTTAATATCAACTAAGGTATCAGCGTGCGTCAGGGCTCAATAAATACTTTATCTGATCACTCGGAATAACGCCAAATTATTTCCACGAGAAAATTAATAACTTTTATAGTTTGAGGCTTCGAACTCAGAGTCCTAAGCCATGCATAACCTTTGGTCAATTAAGTAATAACATTGCATCAATTGCGCATGAATACTAAAAAGTAAAAAATTAATGTATGAACATCTAAAAAAATACCTTAAAAATTTGGGTTATTAATCGGAATACGACCCTCTTTTCTCGCTCTGATTCCTATATCCGATGGCTAGAAATTACAGTTTACCATTATTCTTCATTTCTATTGTATTTCACCGAACACTGGAAAAAATTACCGCTTTTGTCTAAGTACGAAAGTCAGCTAATATTTTTTATATATANTTGTATTTCACCGAACACTGGAAAAAATTACCGCTTTTGTCTAAGTACGAAAGTCAGCTAATATTTTTTATATATAGTTTCGGCTCTCGAACTCAGGTCTCCACACTATCCCTCGCCAATGGAAATAGCATAAATCTATACAGCTGGTGCGTATTAGCACGCAAACAAACAGAATACCACATACAAGGTTCGTCAAAAATGATCCAAAACTCGGATCGGTATTGGAACTCTGGACTCTAAATCTCACTNAAAAATGATCCAAAACTCGGATCGGGATTGGAACTCTGGACTCTAAATCTCACGATAACATATTTATTCATCATTCAATTTTTTTAACAGCCAATATCATATGCTTTATACACCATGTATCTATATGGGATTTATTACGGCATTTTTTACTAAATTGTCACCTAGGAGGTTCTTGCACATATACTAGTAGAATAATTTGGATAAGTTGTGGACAATGGCGTGGTGAGACGTAAAGGCAGANACTAAATTGTCACCTAGGAGGTTCTTGCACATATACTAGTAGAATAATTTGGATAAGTTGTGGACAATGGCGTGGTGTGACGTAAAGGCAGAACTGTTCNCAGAATGCTCTATCATTCTGGGCGTCTGGCGCTCATCTTGTTCGCCATGTTGGATGTTGGTGTCCTTGACCTTTGACATTGACCCTTTGTCATTTGACATTGAATACCCCAAAAAATTCTCAAAAATTCAAATTATTTACATAAAATAAAAACAAATGTAAAAAAAAATGTATTGCAAATTGCAAAAAATTGTAAATTAATATTTAAAATTTGGTTAATAATTATTAATTAAATTTTATGAAAAATAATTTTTAAAGTTATTTGAAATTACTTTAAACAAAATCACAATTCCAAAAGTGTCATCCGGCACTGTATCCAGCAGACAACTGACTACCCTCTTTTCAATTACATTGTCTTAAATTTCTCCCCCTCACATCCCCTTACAACCATGACTCCCCACCGATAAACACCTATCCTATTCCTACAACACCAGTCTTTATTCATTCATACTGTCGTATGCTTATCAGTTAAGTCAAACACCCAAAATTTTATTATATCTAAAAAAAATCCCCGATTTATTGCATGTCTTCAATACAGAAGACATCCAAAGTTGGTCAAGGTCAAGTTAAATGTTTGAGATCCAACCGCAAACATGGGTCACAACCAAATGCTTTTGTTCCCAAATCATGTATTTCATTCTACTAGTCTATGTGCAAAAACCACCTACGTAAAAATTTAGTAAAAAAATTATAGTATAAATCCCATGTAAATACATGCTGTATGAAACATATAATGTAGGCTGTTAGACAAATTTGGGAAGAAGAATAAAGNAATTTAGTAAAAAATTATACTATAAATCCCATGTAAATACATGTTGTATGAAACATATAATGTAGGCTGTTAGACAAATTTGGGAAGGAGAATAAATAAAGATGTTAAAGTGAGATATAGAGTCCACAGTTGTAATATTGATCCGAGTATTGTATCATTTTTAACGAACTTTGTACATAATACCCTGTTTGTTGATGTGCTAATACGTACCTGCTATACAGATTTATGTTATTTCCATAGGCGAGGTATGGTGTGGGGAGCTAAGCTCGAGACCCGAAAATTAAAATAAAATATTAATTCACTTTTGGATTTAGAAAAAAAAAGGTACTGATAACTAATGAGCCTACTTTAATACACACGTGTGCAAATACATTTTAGCAAAGTTCTTAAAAGTTGACGTGGTAGATAGGAGTTGACAACTCATTGGCAGCCATATAATTAGAGATGAAACCAGAAAGATGTGAAACAGTACGAAGAAAAATTAAATACACGAGTCACTAATCCGGAATTAGAATTCAGAAAAACTGTAAAACCAACCTAGCTAGCAATCAACTGCACTCGGAGGTAGAGTTGGAGCATCAACGTCGGATGTAATCAGTGTTATGTTTTGAATTACAGCATTTTCTAACCTGAAATACTTACATAGCCGTCATTTTGAATATAAGTGTCTGAGCCACTAAAACACATAAGTTTACATGGCCTACTATAATGATATTTGTGCAAAAAAATTATATAGAAATAGGTTGATTGGTTTCCGAATTATGGCATAAAAACATTATTTTCTAAAATGGGGCTAACTTACAAATTTGCTTAAAAAGAGGCTCTGTACACGATGTTTGAAATAGATAATGTCAGCATACAAAAGTTTTATTGAAATTTTTAAAATGTTAATTATATATTCGAAATATATCAAAATATTTAATATGTCCGCCATTTTTAAAAACATTCTGCAAAGGAGGATCTCTGTATGCATATAGGTTAACTGGTCCTTGAGATATAGCAAAAAACTTCATTGATAAAGCGACGATCTTCATAAATAGAGGGCAAAAAGTATATATATTTGCACATTCGATTATTGTCATTGAATAAATATTCAAAATTATATAGTACACTAAGCCAAAGTGTTTGTATACGCGCAATTCAGAAAATAAAAGACTTACATACTTAAACATATAACTTAATATAGCCTTCCACAGTACAAATTCTTTGCCAAATTTGAAATATATCGGTTAATTGTTTCCCGAAATACGGCATAAAAACAGTATTATATCATGTGGGACTATCTTACAAAATGGCAGAGAAATGGGGCTTTGCATAGACAATTTAGATGGACTTCACTGACAATGTCGGCATACAAATTTAAGTTGAAATTTGTTTAGCAGTTACGTAGATAAAAAGTTTATAAGTCCACCATTTGTTTAATATTTGGGTCTGACTCTCTTAAAATTTGCCCGTTTTCATAACCTACCATAGTGCTAATTGTTTGCCAAATTTTGTAGAAATATGTTGTCTCTTCGGATTTCACATAACTTTAATTTGTCACATGATACTATTTTACAAAATAGTAGAAAAATGAGATTTTGTGTGTACTCATTTGATTGTTGTAATATATACAGCCAGTATACATATTTACATTGGTATTAATTACATGGTTTCGATGATATAACACACAAAACTAAACTTGCTGTACGGCGTCTATTTTGAAAATAAGTGTCTGACATACCTAAAACACATCTTTTAACATTACCTACCACAGTACTATTTGTTTGCCATATTTGGTAGGAATCGGTCAATTGTTTCTTGAGAGATGACATAAAACTTTATTTATTCGTTTGTCACTATCTTACAAAATAGAGGATGAAAGAGGCTTTGTGTAGAAAAATTTTATGTTTCCTATATATACTCCTAGCTTACAAAGTTATTTTGGAATTGATTAAATGGTTTCGAAGATATAGCATTCTATGCTAAAATAGCTAGATGGCACCCACTTTAAAAATAAGTGTCTAACATATTTGAAACATATTTGTAGATATCAATTGCGGCAGTAATATTTGTTTGCCAAATTTGGTAGCAATATATCAACTGTTTCATGTGGTACTACATACAATTTTTAATAATTAATGTAGCGCTATTTTTCAAAATGGCAGACAAAAGCGTTTTATTTGCTTATTTCATGCTTGTTGTAGATGCTGTCAGCATTCAAAATTTATTGAAATTGGTCGTATGGTATACATAAACGTAACATATTAGTTTGACTGCCATTTTGAAAATAATTTGTAATAAATTTCAACTCCCTATATTTATCTTGGCTATCATAGTATTTCATACATGCCAAATTTGGCGAAAATTGGTTGAGTAGTTTTCGAGTTGTAACATAAAAGCTTAATTTTTATGTGGCGCTATCTTACAAAATAGTAGACTTAATTGGTTGTTGTTTGGCTTATATTGTGCTGCTAATATATACTGTAAGCGTGNACCGATAAACACCTATCCTATTCCTACAACACCAGTCTTTATTCATTCATACTGTCGTATGCTTATCAGTTAAGTCGAACACCCAAAATGTTATTATATCTAAAAAAACTCCCCGATTTATTGTATGTCTTCAATACAGAAGACATCCAAAGTTGGTCAAGGTCAAGTTAAATGTTTGAGATCCAACCGCAAACATGGGNCAATACAGAAGACATCCAAAGTTGGTCAAGGTCAAGTTAAATGTTTGAGATCCAACCGCAAACATGGGTCACAACCCAATGCTTTTGTTCCCAAATCATGCATTTCATTCTACTAGTCTATGTGCAAAAACCACCTACGTAAAAATTTAGTAAAAAATTATACTATAAATCCCATGTAAATACATGTTGTATGAAACATATAATGTAGGCTGTTAGACAAATTTGGGAAGGAGAATAAATAAAGATGTTAAAGTGAGATATAGAGTCCACAGTTGTAATATTGATCCGAGTATTGTATCATTTTTAACGAACTTTNAAGTGAGATATAGAGTCCACAGTTGTAATATTGATCCGAGTATTGTATCATTTTTAACGAACTTTGTACATAATACTCTGTTTGTTGATGTGCTAATACGCACCTGCTATACAGATTTATGTTATTTCCATAGGCGAGGTATGGTGTGGGGAGCTAAGCTCGAGACCCGAAAATTAAAATAAAATATTAATTCACTTTTGGATTTAGAAAAAAGAAGGTACTGATAACTAATGAGCCTACTTTAATACACACGTGTGCAAATACATTTTAGCAAAGTTCTTAAAAGTTGNGAAGGTACTGATAACTAATGAGCCTACTTTAATACACACGTGTGCAAATACATTTTAGCAAAGTTCTTAAAAGTTGACGTGGTAGATAGGAGTTGACAACTCATTGGCAGCCATATAATTAGAGATGAAACCAGAAAGATGTGAAACAGTACGAAGAAAAATTAAATACACGAGTCACTAATCCGGAATTAGAATTCAGAAAAACTGTAAAACCAACCTAGCTAGCAATCAACTGCACTCGGAGGTAGAGTTGGAGCATCAACGTCGGATGTAATCAGTGTTATGTTTTGAATTACAGCATTTTCTAACCTGAAATACTTACATAGCCGTCATTTTGAATATAAGTGTCTGAGCCACTAAAACACATAAGTTTACATGGCCTACTATAATGATATTTGTGCAAAAAAATTATATAGAAATANTGTCTGAGCCACTAAAACACATAAGTTTACATGGCCTACTATAATGATATTTGTGCAAAAAAATTATATAGAAATACGTTGATTGGTTTCCGAGTTATGGCATAAAAACATTATTTTCTAAAATGGGGCTAACTTACAAATTTGCTTAAAAAGAGGCTCTGTACACGATGTTTGAAATAGATAATGTCAGCATACAAAAGTTTTATTGAAATTTTTAAAATGTTAATTATATATTCGAAATATATCAAAATATTTAATATGTCCACCATTTTTAAAAACATTCTGCAAATGAGGATTTCTGTATGCATATAGGTTAACTGGTCCTTGAGATATAGCAAAAAACTTCATTGATAAAGCGACGATCTTCATAAATNTCTGTATGCATATAGGTTAACTGGTCCTTGAGATATAGCAAAAAACTTCATTGATAAAGCGACGATCTTCATAAATAGAGGGCAAAAAGTATATATATTTGCACATTCGATTATTGTCATTGAATAAATATTCAAAATTATATAGTACACTAAGCCAAAGTGTTTGTATACGCGCAATTCAGAAAATAAAAGACTTACATACTTAAACATATAACTTAATATAGCCTTCCACAGTACAAATTCTTTGCCAAATTTGAAATATATCGGTTAATTGTTTCCCGAAATACGGCATAAAAACAGTATTATATCATGTGGGACTATCTTACAAAATGGCAGAGAAATGGGGCTTTGCATAGACAATTTAGATGGACTTCACTGACAATGTCGGCATACAAATTTAAGTTGAAATTTGTTTAGCAGTTACGTAGATAAAAAGTTTATAAGTCCACCATTTGTTTAATATTTGGGTCTGACTCTCTTAAAATTTGCCCGTTTTCATAACCTACCATAGTGCTAATTGTTTGCCAAATTTTGTAGAAATANGGTCTGACTCTCTTAAAATTTGCCCGTTTTCATAACCTACCATAGTGCTAATTGTTTGCCAAATTTTGTAGAAATAGGTTGTCTCTTCGGATTTCACATAACTTTAATTTGTCACATGATACTATTTTACAAAATAGTAGAAAAATGAGATTTTGTGTGTACTCATTTGATTGTTGTAATATATACAGCCAGTATACATATTTACATTGGTATTAATTACATGGTTTCGACGATATAACATACAAAACTAAACTTGCTGTATGGCGTCTATTTTGAAAATAAGTGTCTGACATACCTAAAACACATCTTTTAACATTACCTACCACAGTACTATTTGTTTGCCATATTTGGTAGGAATCGGTCAATTGTTTCTTAAGATATGACATAAAACTTTATTTATTCGTTTGTCACTATCTTACAAAATAGAGGATGAAAGAGGCTTTGTGTAGACAAATTTTATGTTTGCTATATATACTCCTAGCTTACAAAGTTATTTTGGAATTGATTAAATGGTTTCGAAGATATAGCATTCTATGCTAAAATAGCTAGATGGCACCCACTTTAAAAATAAGTGTCTAACATATTTGAAACATATTTGTAGATATCAATTGCGGCAGTAATATTTGTTTGCCAAATTTGGTAGCAATATATCAACTGTTTCATGTGGTACTACATACAATTTTTAATAATTAATGTAGCGCTATTTTTCAAAATGGCAGACAAAAGCGTTTTATTTGCTTATTTCATGCTTGTTGTAGATGCTGTCAGCATTCAAAATTTATTGAAATTGGTCGTATGGTATACATAAACGTAACATATTAGTTTGACTGCCATTTTGAAAATAATTTGTAATAAATTTCAACTCCCTATATTTATCTTGGCTATCATAGTATTTCATACATGCCAAATTTGGCGAAAATTGGTTGAGTAGTTTTCGAGTTGTAACATAAAAGCTTAATTTTTATGTGGCACTATCTTACAAAATAGTAGACTTAATTGGTTGTTGTTTGGCTTATATTGTGCTGCTAATATATACTGTAAGCGTATAAAATTTGGTTGAAATTGGTCAAATAGTGCGATAGTTATATGAAATAAACCTAAAATATTTGTATACATGGCATTTTGAAAATAAGTATTTATAGTATTACTTAAGGTCCAAATTCGGCGAAAGTAGGTTCAGTATTTTTTTAGATATAATGCAAAAGCTTTATTATTTCAGGTGGTGCTATTTTCCAAAAATGGCATACCAACAACGATTTCACCTCTAAATACAAAACATACATCTTGCACTGTCAGCATACTAATTTTATTAAAATCGGTCTAATGGTTTCCGATATATCACATGTCGCCCTAAATTTTAAAACGGTTGCCATTGCGAAAGTGAGTGCCCATCGTGGCCGAAAGCTATAAAAGTCAGGTGTCCTTTACTAAGTACTATAAGTGTACCGAGTTTGGTAAAATTCGGTCCACATGTTCAAAAATGGAAGTGGGGGCACACACACATAAACACACACATACATACACACGCATACAGAAGTGATCTTATAAGCTTTTCTTTCCTTCGGAAAGTAGGTTAAAAATGCGGTAGTATTTCCCAGTGTTCGGTGAATATTATGGGAATAACGAATACGGACAAACTGTAAGTTTTAGCAGTGGGTTATAGGAATCAGGGCGTTATGAGAGGTTCGGAATTCCTAACCCGAGTTTTTTAAGCTTTTTTTTAAATGTTGGTACATTAATTTTATACTTTTTAGTATTCATGCGTAACGCATAAAAATATTTTAAGCCATTTTCAAAAAGGCGATGCATGGCTTAGGGCTTTGATCTAAATACCTCAAATAATAAAAATGATAAATTTTCTCGTGGTCTCAAAAACTAACTGACGGTTTTTGTTAGTGATGACGGAAAGTATATATAGAGCCATGACGCACGCTGATACCTTAGTTGATATTCAGGTGTTGAGAAGTGAACATAGATTTAGAAGTATTCTCTCGCTGTACAGTGACGATGAATTGTGAATACGAATGCCTACCTTTGACCTCATCGAACATGGAGCCGCGAACTGCATCATCACTGCCTGATTGCTGACTGTGTCGATACTGCGATCGAGTTTTTCCTTCTGTCAAAATGCTTGTTGACTTGAAAGAATCACCTGTACGAAGAGTTCTTTTCGCATGAGGAAGAAATACGACAATAGCCACACACAGCATATGCAAGGTGATACATTGAAGAAACACATCATGAACTGCAATGATTCGACTTTTGAGACCGTCAATACCACCTGCTGCATCGGTGGGTACTGATTTGTCAAGCGACAATGATGAGAGAGTTATTGCTAAAGGCGGAATGAGTACAGTAGAGTCGGTTTGTTGGGATGTACACTGCTGCGTGAAATTGATGAACTTAATAATAAATGGTCATTGGGTTTAAATACTGATGAATACCATGCTACTCCTATAAATATAAGTAAACTTGATATTGAGATGAAACAGGAGATGAAGACGATCATTAAAACAGCACTGATGATTTCGACGACAGTGTTGACAGTGAAGATGATTACGATTTTTTCGATGCATTGTCACACCCCTCTACCACATTTGCTGCAACAAGCGTCATGAAGAAGGCAGAAGACGCTGAGAATACTGACTACATATTTCCCGAAGAACCCAATGAGCATGTTGATAGACTCAGACATTGGGTCGCCTTCAAGGTGGAGATTTCTTGCACTTTAACGAGATATTTTCAGTCATTAGAGAACTGAAGGTGAAGGACTATATCGCATGATGTGATGAACTGATCTCTTTTAAAATTTTAAATAGAAAATAATAAATTATTTTTGTACCATAATTATTTTTGTTTATTTTTATGTATCGTATCCTTTTATCCCTCACAATTTTTAAGTGGTGCTACGAGCACTCAACTATTAAGGTAAAGATCCATATACAGAATATTAATGAAGACTTCAAGTACAATAAATTGCAAGATTAGTGGACTGGAAACAAAACATTAAGTCTGTCATCATGTACAAATATTGGAGTCAGTTGGAGAATATTTATTTTAATATGCATGTATAGGGGACATACGACAAATAATGGATTAAACATGGATTGATGATTTATCGAAATATTGGACGAATAATTAATGGGGAGATTGGAAAATTGAAGGAAATGTTGTGATTGCGAGAAAGATCGAAAGATTTATAGAAATATAGCGAAATATTGAAGGAACGATTGAAAGATTAATGAAAATATTGCGAAAGATTGATAGAAATATTGCGAAAAACTTATGGAAAGATTGAAATATTGATGGAAAGTGTAGAAGATTGGTGAGGATTGGCAAATATTGTGGGGCATGCGGAGCTGATTGCCATGTGTGCTGTGCTAATTGAGTTGCATGCTGTGCTGATTGGTGAGGATTGCCATGCATTGATAGAAAGATTGCGAAAGTTTGACTAAATGATTGTAAGATTGATGGAAAAATAAAAAAATTGATGGAAAGATTGCGAAAGATTGATGGAAAATTGCGAAAGATTGATGGAAAAAGTTTGGAAGATTGACGGAATAATTGTGAAAAATTTATGGAAGAGAAAACGCCAAGAAAATTTTGGTTTTTGGTTTTGTTTCATAAATAAATCAGAATTAAATTGTAAGTTTATGGAAGGAGTGCGCGATTGATCTAAATATTGCGAGATTTATGGAAACATTACTGAGGATTGGTGAGGATTGGGTTGATCCAAATATTGATGGAATGATTGAACGATTAACCGATTGATGGTCAAGAAGAGCAATAAAGTTTAGACTGTGTATCACCCTCCTACATTCCAAGTCTCCAGGGCCTGGCAGTAATGGCGTTAAAATTAACACCAATTCTACATATAAAATTGTGGGTAGATATTGATCCATACCACGATTATAACATACAATGCATTTTATCACTATTATTATGATGGGCTTGGATTTCTCATATATACANGATCCATACCACGATTATAACATACAATGCATTTTATCACTATTATTATGATGGGCTTGGATTTCTCATATATACACTAACCAAATTCTGAGTAGCATACTTATGCCTACAAAACTGTTGAGGAAGTGAATAATTTGCGGTTTCTGGCACCGTGTATTAATTAGTCTTCAAGAGAGATGACTGGAAATGTAGTAAATGAATAAGAGACATTTGCATGATTCCGCAATACCGTATATATAATTTCGGCTTATTNGATCCATACCACGATTATAACATACAATGCATTTTATCACTATTATTATGATGGGCTTGGATTTCTCATATATACATTAACCAAATTCTGAGTAGCATACTTATGCCTACAAAACTGTTGAGGAAGTGAATAATTTGCGGTTTCTGGCACCGTGTATTAATTAGTCTTCAAGAGAGGTGACTGGAAATGTAGTAAATGAATAAGAGACATTTGCATGATTCCGCAATACCGTATATATAATTTCGGCTTATTATAAAAGCAAATATATACATTTTAAATTAAAATATGATTTTTCAAAATTGGATAATAAATACAGATTTACGATTTGACATGTCTTATACCTATAAAACCCATATGGTTACAATAGAAAGGCATATTTGCTTGGATAATTAGTGGACGTAAATGCTGAGCACCTTCGGGTATCTTTATCTTTATCTCTACTGTCTCTTACAGCGTGCGGGCAGTCGAGTCGTCCGAAAAACCAGAGTTGAGCCAAAGTAGGGGGCCCCAAGTCTGCCGATTCGAATCGAGCCGAACTCCCACCATGCCACAGCCACACAGCTCCCATTTAAAATGCATCGCACCAGATCTCTCTATATCAGTCTACTCAGCNTGCATCGCACCAGATCTCTCTATATCAGTCTACTCAGCAATGATTGGCCTAACCTACATGACGCGTGGATCTCTCCGTGTCTCCAGCAGAGAACCTGCAATGCTGAGGAAGGGTGGAAGAAAGACATGGAGGGTATTTGAATCGGATAAACCCAGTTAACTTTTTTAATACAAAAAATTATATTTCTTTAAACAAATGACCGNAGGGGGCCCCAAGTCTGCCGATTCGAATCGAGCCGAACTCCCACCATGCCACAGCCACACAGCTCCCATTTAAAATACATCGCACCAGATCTCTCTATATCAGTCTACTCAGCAATGATTGGCCTAACCTACATGACGCGTGGATCTCTCCGTGTCTCCAGCAGAGAACCTGCAATGCTGAGGAAGGGTGGAAGAAAGACACGGAGGGTATTTGAATCGGATAAACCCAGTTAACTTTTTTAATACAAAAAATTATATTTCTTTAAACAAATGACCGAAATCGGTTCGTGATTTCAAACCCGCTCATGTGTTGCTTAGCATCATTTAACGAGGCCTAAAGAAACCGCGTGAGAAAACTTACAATTTAATTCTGATTTATTTATAAAATAAAACCAAAAACCATAATTTTCTTGGCATTTTTCGACCGCCTAACGATAAACGGTTACGTTGCTAGTCGGAGATCGTTGACCATTTATTTAGTGATGTCATAACAGTCGGCGTAAGCGGATCCGAATAGCATTCAGGCTGCAGCATTCAGTCGTTCGTGTGTATTTCCGCCTACTGACCGATGTAGCCCATCACTTCATACTGTTTATTTCTGTACTGTGTATCGTGTATGAAGGATTATGCATTTCGACCTTACCGGTTTGAATCAAATTACGGATGTGACCAAGTTGTAAGCAGTTAGATTGAGTACAAGACTACAAAAAATATTAAAAACAGACGGACTATCTGAAGACAGTGTGGAGACATGGTGCAACCATGGTTACAGTGTCACGATGACCAACGATGAAGGAAGTGAGAGTATAAGCAACATTAGAGATGAAGCGCAAACTAAATATCAAGCCCATTTCTGTGAGGAATTACATAGATTACAAATTATTTCGTGCCTATTTGGTTCAAACACATTCTGAAACGTTGAACGAAAACTTATTATTCCAGTCGGCGCTGAATTGGAGAGAAAGGAAATATTTCCAAGAGCCAAGTTATACACTAATTTTAAAAATTCAGGACAGGCGGGTTCTTGCATTTAAGGCTTTATTCAGAAGGCGCGGGCAAATTCCAGGCCCACGCATGTGCGGGGGCCTGCGCAAACTAACGACGTGGAGGTGGACAGCCGCCCATGCGTGTCAAGTTCACCCGCGGGTTCCCATAGCTACAGTGCGGATTCTTCGAATGGGACGTTGGCTTGTATGCATGTCTTATCACGCAGTGGGCTCATCTGCACTTACGAGCGCCAGTTACCTCTTGGAATATCAAGTAGATGGTTATACGATTAGTTCTGCGTGGTGATTTAGTTCTGTGTCCATTTCTTCTATTTGTATTTGTAGATTATTGCTATAGCATTGAAGCAAATATTGCGATAGATTTTGAGCATTTAATAACGTTAGTGTCACAACATACTCTGGTTTGGGATAAATCTCATGAGGATCATAATCCTGGAAAATGACGATAAAAGTGTGACGAGATATTTGCGGCGAACTTTCTACAGAATTATACAATATGTCAGATCATGATAAAATTAAATCAGGTTAATAAATAAATGTTATTTGCGAACAATAATTCATGAATGAGACATTCGCATTTGAATTAATATTTATAGAACGTCGATAAAACAAACAGTTATATCCAAATTATGCTTCTGTGTATAAATACATGTAAAAATATCTTAAACATCATCAATATTGTTTGCAGTGTCCCGTTGAACCAGTTGAATTCATGACAGTATTATTTATATTTAGAAAACTTCAATAGATATGTCGAAATGTTCCCCCGGATTTAATAGTGGCATGTATCTACACACACCTTACAGTAAATTCGATTTTGTTGGGCTTCTTCACCGACTAGTGGTCAAAGACCAGAAAAAATTCTCGACAATCATGGGTGACTGTGATTTAAAGAATAATGCGTGTGCTCGTCTGAAATTATTACGTTAACTTAAGTGAACATAGATTGCAATAAACTGATGTTCAAAGAGGTAATACTTCCCATTTAGCGACAAAATATGGTTATAACGATGTAAAGTTTGACGTAAATTCCGATGGGACAAATATATACTTCTCTCCATACAATATTGCAGGCCGATTGTATGAAATGTAAAAAACTAATGGGACCTTACATTTGAAGTTGAAGTTTGTTTATTAACATGAAGCATTATTATACATTTATCTAAGATAAAACATGTCACACATTTAATTTAAATGCTTATGCTATCAGTACCATTGAATTAGAGACATCAGGATCGAAAACACATATTGCTAATTAAATTCAAATCGAAACACAGGAATGNACAGTACCATTGAATTAGAGACATCAGGATCGAAAACACATATTGCTAATTAAATTCAAATCGAAACACAGGAATGCATAAAGAGCGAGTATAAATTAATACTCCAAATTTGAAGGTCTATAATATCAAAACCAAACAACCTACATCCAATGTTAGCTGGCAATGGTGGACGAAACACTTGATCCTTCATGTACCCCCAAATAAAAAAATCGCACGGGGTAAGATCCGGGCTTCTTGGTGCCAGTGATGAAGAGCCTGGTCACCAGCTGCTCCTTACTAATCCAGCGTTGCGGCAACGTCTCNCGGGCTTCTTGGTGCCAGTGATGAAGAGCCTGGTCACCAGCTGCTCCTTACTAATCCAGCGTTGCGGCAACGTCTCATTCAGGTATCCGCGAACAGCTAGGTGCCATTGGGGTGGCGCACCATAAAGGAAACATCAGACCATCCCCTTCTCATTGACGGACGTATCGAATGCGCGTTCGCTACCTCTCACCACCTCAAACAGAGAGTTACGAACGCTATTCAAACCGTAACACCGGACATGCTGACAAGATCGTGGAACGAGTTTAATTATCGCGTTGATGTCGCTCGGGCCTCTCATCGTGGTAACGTTGAACATTAATTAATGTATGTTAAACAAACTTCATGATTCCATGGTTCATTTGATTGGTAAATCAAGGATGAAGGTTGTTTGCTTTTGATATTATATACATTCAAATTTGGGGTATTCTTTTATACTCACCTTGTAATATCTAAATAAAATTGCACGCATAATATAAAACATAACGTAATATGTTATTTAGTACATCATGTGGTTTTCAAAAGTACGAAAATCGCATAAAGTATTTGTTAATTGATAGGATCTCTGCTACCACAGAAAAGTGCGGTAAAGCGATAGGGATATTTGCTTGTCTTTACAATAATTCACTTAGATTAACTGTTTATTTTATATTGCATTGCCAAGGCAATGAGCCAGATTAACCCACAAAGACTTTATAAACGTCTGCCGGACGTGTTTCGCTTATATACACCATAGAGCCAAAAAAATTGGTATAGGCGTGAGTATGCAAATTACAGAGGTATGGAACCAATCAGAGTAACGCGATGCGGTCGGAAGCGCCTATATAAGACAACAAGCGTCTTGCAAAGTTGCTAGATCGGTTACTGCTGCTACAATGGCAGGTTATCAAGATTTAAGTGAGTTTGAACATGGTGTTATAGTCGGCGCACGAGAGATGGGACATAGCATCTCCGAGGTAGCGATAAAATTTGGATTTTC
>NQII01002823.1:187321-215286 GCA_002778355.1 Clitarchus hookeri | reverse complement strand
TAGATCGGTTACTGCTGCTACAATGGCAGGTTATCAAGATTTAAGTGAGTTTGAACATGGTGTTATAGTCGGCGCACGAGAGATGGGACTTAGCATCTCCGAGGTAGCGATAAAATTTGGATTTTCTGGTATGACCATTTCACGAGTGTACCGTGAATATCAGGAATCCGGTAAAACATCAAATCATCAACATCGCTGCGGCCGGAAAAAGATCGTGAACAAACGGGTCAAACGACGACTGACGAGAATCATTAAACGTGACAGACGTGCAACCCTTTCTCAAATTGGCGCAGATTTCAATGCTGGGGCATCAACAAGTGCCAGCGTGCGAACTATTCAACGGACCATCATTGATATGGGCTTTCGGAGCCGAAGGCCCACTCGTGTACCGTTGTTGACTGCACGACACAAAGCTTTACGCCTCGCCTGGGCCCGCCAACACCGCCATTGGACTGTTGATGACTGGAAACACGTTGCCTGGCCTGACGAGTCTCGTTTTCAATTGTATCGTGCGGATGGACGTGTACGGGTATGGAGACATCCTCATGAATCCATGGACCCTTAATGTCAACAGGGGACTGTTCAAGCTGGTGTAGGCTCTGTCATGGTATGGGGCGTGTGCAGTTGGCGTGAAATGGGACCCTTGATACGTTTAGATACGACTCTGACTGGTGACAGATACGTAAGCATCCTGTCCGATCAACTGCACCCATTCATGTCCATTGTGCATTCTGGCGGATGCGGACAATTCCAGCAGGACAATGCGACACCCCACAAATCAAGAGTTGCTACAGAGTGGCTCCAGGGACACTATTTTGACTTTAGACACTTCCATTATCCACATAAATCACCAGACATGAACATTATTGAGAATATCTGGGATGCCTTGAAACGTGCTGTTCATAAGAGGTCTCCACCGCCTCACACTCCTATGGTTTTGTGCACTGCCCTGCAGGGTTCATGATGTGAATTGCCTCCTGCATACCTTCAAACATTAGTCGAGTCCATGCCTCGTTATCTTGCGGCACTTGTGCGTGCTCGCGGGGGCCCTACACGATTTTAGGCAGGTGTACCATTTTTTTTTGGCTCTTCAGTGTATACACATATGTCCGTGGTCTGATGGGTGGATCAGGGGGTAGGGGGGACGGTCCCCAATAAATTGAAGATAATTACAAATGAATATNTGGGTGGATCAGGGGGTAGGGGGGACGGTCCCCAATAAATTGAAGATAATTACAAATGAATATTAACCTATATAATTCTGAGCACAAAACTTACATTGTTGTAGTTTATGGGTCTCGAAATATTATCTTCATTCGGAAACAAAATGCGTAAGACACGTTGCTTTCGACGACTTACAATTAAACATTCGTTTTTAAGGGTGAATGGACTTGTATTCTCTTTTACATCACTGCCTTAATAGATTTTAAAGAGGGCGTATTATTTTCAAGCATGCATGGTATTTTTCCGAAAGGAGGTGGGTACCTGTTTACAGAAACGCGTTTTCCGTGTCTTCCACCATTTCCTTTATCCATACAGTTCATCACATTATATTCAGGTAATGTGAGGATTTTATGTGCAAAAAATATAACATTGGCATTAGAATATAAAAATAACGGCGCATGAAAAGGCTTGAATACAAAGTGAATGTGATCTGTGGCCGTTCGATATGCATAATTCTCGTATTATCAGGATGGTAAGTAGACGAGTGGAATGAGAAAGAATTGCTCGGGATGCCTCAAAGAAAAAATTACGTGATTCGTGATCTGAATTGTAGTAGACATAACGATTTTTCTCTGTTTTATCAGTGCAAGAATTTTTTTCAGTTAAATTTCCCGTATAATGTAATTTTTACGCTCCGAGATTTCCGGTTTTCTTTGCGAGAAAAGTGTGGATCAAGTTTACTATCGCACGGAGCTGAAGATTGCGCCTTCGATGTGATGCGAGAAAAACATGACTAATTTATATTCTTTGTTATCTTCCTATTCTGGACTCAGACACATGTGTATTTAATTCATGTTTGGATGGTCTCATCTTGCATAATTTGTAATAAATATTTTGTTTAATAGTATTGTACGCACTATGAAGGTTAAAAACATGAATTTTATGCATGGGGAAACAAAATTAGCGATCACCATGGTTGCCTGTGTTTACTTGGAAACATCGCAAAGGAAGTCTTCAGTATTTGAATAAAAATTTCTCATGTGTGTGAGTACGGGATTAGCTAACCCTCTGAACAGGTGCTGTACTGTTGAGGAAAAAGCTTTCGCAAAGTTATGGAAATTTAGGATGGTTGGGGAAAAAAGAGAAATTTTGGGGACAGGAGAGGCATTTTCGAGGGGGAAGATGGGACATTTTGAAGTAATAGGTGTGACGTTAGCCATGTTGCCTCACCTGACGTCATGGTGGGTGACTCCTCCAATCCACAGCCAGCAGCCNTAATAGGTGTGACGTTAGCCATGTTGCCTCACCTGACGTCATGGTGGGTGACTCCTCCAATCCACAGCCAGCAGCCAGTGCGCTCGTATGCTCCATTTCGTACTACTCTGGTGCGGTAGGATTAGTTTTAGAAATAATTCCTTTATTCCTTCAGGAAAAATGCAAAGTGGTCTTTTCTTCCTTCTCTAAAGACTTCGCGGTTAAGAGTAGTGCAAAATTCACAAATTTTGTCCTTTAAATTTTATATTTAATAATACGCATACAAAAAGTCAACTGTGACACAAAATCCACTTAAAATAAGGTGACGTAAAATAATTTTGTCACGTAATTTCACTGGCTGAAGATCCGTGTTGTATTACACACTAGCTTTTACCCGCGACTTCACTCGCCTGGTTATAGTAACAAACTTATAGTTAGAAATAACGGTATTTGTTAGTATATAGACACTTATCATAAACACAGAACAGAGCAATAACTATGTCATTTACATAGCCACTGGTCGTCATTTATATTTCTTTGTAAATCTGGGTAAATGCTAGGAATCAGTCCCGTATCACTCTCCACCAAATTACTCAAATCCCCAGTTAGTGACACAGAGCCCTCGGCATCTGTTTCTAACCGCCCATCTCCAATTTTTAATAGTGTATCAGCATAATGTCCTGTATTGACATCATTGTAGAGGTGTACGCTCATATTTGTCGTCAAGCTGAATTTATTGACATTTGCCCATAAGCTTGACGACTTGAGACAGACTTTGATTTAATCTGCATGTGTGTCTTTCTGAATCACTGGTAGAGTTTGGCAGAAGTCACCAGCCAGTAATACAATCAATCATTCCTACCATAATGTCTGTATTGTTTCGTATATCCTGTAGAGTTCGGTTTAGGGCCCTTATCGCTTTTTTGTGTGGAACTGTGCTTTCGTCCCACACTAACAACTTACATTGACGCAGCATTGTACCCCAAGCTCTATTTTTACTAAAAACTTTTTTCTGAGGGAGTGATATATTTTCTCGGAATAAAAAGTAGCATATATCACTTCTCGGCCCTACAACTATCTCTGTGCAAAAAATAATGACGATCCTNAAATCATGACGATCCGTTGCTCCGTTACGACTTGAAAGAAGGACAAACTTAACACACTTTCGCATTTATAATATCATTAAGTTAGGATTTAAGAGATATTATATAATATATCTCTAATATATTTTATTGACTTAAGTAATTTTTTAAGCTGCATATCCTACAGAACTGCTTTACTATGCAAGTCATATAAATATAAAAATTTTTATTTTAGACAAATTAAACATTTCCGTGGCGTCAATGTAGTTAGTTTTCTGGTTTAATTCTGAAGGACAGTACTAAAATCACAGAAATGAAACCTACATACTACATACCGTCAATATCTGAGGTGGCCAATTATTTAACGCTGTTAGATAGGTAATTTATTGAATTCAAAAGCTGGCTACTATATTAAAAGCTAAAATAAAGATATTATTTATTACCGTAAAAATGCCGGATTTTGTGATCGTACTAATATTTGACACAGTACATTTCCGTATATTTTCTTATCCGTTAGCTTTTATTTGGCAACTTTTTTTATCAATAAAATTAAAATTAGTGTAATGAAACAAGGAATTAGCTTTTCCTGTGCAAGCACTGAGATATAAGATGTGAGAAATGTACATGTGGAAAATATAACAGAAGTATTGTTTGCCGTGTATGTACAACATTAATTGCAGAGTACTGACGGCATACGAGGCTCGTTAACATGTCTAATCTCCTTGTAAAAGTGGTTAGTGAGCACGACGCGAAAGCGACGTGAGCTCCAGGCACGGAGGACAAGCAATTTATACGTAGTTGGGTGGTAATTAACTGCCAGCATTTCTTCCTCGCCCTCCGTCCAACCCAAGACTGCAATTAATCTTGATGCCTCACGCATGCAGTTGGCTACAGCCGCAAGAAGAATAATAATGTAGCTAGAGGGTAAAATGGAGCTTATGCGGGGAGTGTGAGAGGATAGCAATCCAATTATCGTTCGTCCCTCTTCTCTACGTGAGTAAGACGATGCATAAGCATGCGCAATTTTCGGATTATATCTGGTACTACAGCCAGTCAAACTTGTAAAGGCGGGAGGGGAAGATAACAACAAAGGCAAGGAAAGAAAACATTAGCATGTTTCGTTAAAGTTTCTATCACTCGGAACACGAATGTTTGTGAGTTGTGTTTGTATTTTCGTTTTTATTAAAACAGAATTATAATTGTCATTTGAAATGGTGCACATAAAACTGAGTAAACCGGCCTTGAGATATTCTTTGAAAGATTTTTTTCCATATCGCAGGATATAAAGGTACGGTAGCGAATAGTGGCAACCAACTCTTTCTAACGTCATGACGCCGACGCAAAAGACTCGGTCGCAATCCTTATGGTAAACGTCCTCAGTTCAAGAACATACTTGACTTAACAGACAGTGCAGCTCCAGGCAGCTACTTGTGCGGTAACTTGTTTCTTGACAGAGGAAATCTGGATGGTAATAAGATGTATAATATATTTATGTTATGTCAGGAAGGTGCCAAGCAATGTTAATTTAGTACTACGTGTAGTAATGAATACCCGAAAGGAACATGTATATTATAGTTATACGAAGTCATTTACTTGACTATCACGCCAAAGAAAAACCACCACATTCGTAAGAAAAAACATTTTTCCATTCTCTGACATGATGAAATAACATTGAAAAGTAATAAACTAGCTCAGAACGACGAACAACTCTTTTATGGTCTCGTTTATTTAGAGTATTATTTATATTCTAGTGTGTCAAATAAGTGACATTAACGAGTGCATATATCCCATAAGCTCATATAGAACTNTCAAGCTGAATTTATTGACATTTGCCCATAAGCTTGACGACTTGAGACAGACTTTGATTTAATCTGCATGTGTGTCTTTCTGAATCACTGGTAGAGTTTGGCAGAAGTCACCAGCCAGTAATACAATCAATCATTCCTACCATAATGTCTGTATTGTTTCGTATATCCTGTAGAGTTCGGTTTAGGGCCCTTATCGCTTTTTTGTGTGGAACTGTGCTTTCGTCCCACACTAACAACTTACATTGACGCAGCATTGTACCCCAAGCTCTATTTTTACTAAAAACTTTTTTCTGAGGGAGTGATATATTTTCTNCTTACATTGACGCAGCATTGTACCCCAAGCTCTATTTTTACTAAAAACTTTTTTCTGAGGGAGTGATATATTTTCTTGGAATAAAAAGTAGCATATATCACTTCTCGGCCCTACAACTATCTCTGTGCAAAAAATCATGACGATCCGTTGCTCCGTTACGACTTGAAAGAAGGACAAACTTAACACACTTTCGCATTTATAATATCATTAAGTTAGGATTTAAGAGATATTATATAATATATCTCTAATATATTTTATTGACTTAAGTAATTTTTTAAGCTGCATATCCTACAGAACTGCTTTACTATGCAAGTCATATAAATATTCAAATTTTTATTTTAGACAAATTAAACATTTTCGTGGCGTCAATGTAGTTAGTTTTCTGGTTTAATTCTGAAGGACAGTACTAAAATCACAGAAATGAAACCTACATNTTAACCTATATAATTCTGAGCACAAAACTTACATTGTTGTAGTTTATGGGTCTCGAAATATTATCTTCATTCGGAAGCAAAATGCGTAAGACACGTTGCTTTCGACGACTTACAATTAAACATTCGTTTTTAAGGGGGAATGGACTTGTATTCTCTTTTACATCACTGCCTTAATAGATTTTAAAGAGGGCGTATTATTTTCAAGCATGCATGGTATTTTTCCGAAAGGAGGTGGGTACCTGTTTACAGAAACGCGTTTTCCGTGTCTTCCACCATTTCCTTTATCCATACAGTTCATCACATTATATTCAGGTAATGTGAGGATTTTATGTGCAAAAAATATAACATTGGCATTAGAATATAAAAATAACGGCGCATGAAAAGGCTTGAATACAAAGTGAATGTGATCTGTGGCCGTTCGATATGCATAATTCTCGTATTATCAGGATGGTAACTAGACGAGTGGAATGAGAAAGAATTGCTCGGGATGCCTCAAAGAAAAAATTACGCGATTCGTGATCTGAATTGTGGTAGACATAACGATTTTTCTCTGTTTTATCAGTGCAAGAATTTTTTTCAGTTAAATTTCCCGTATAATGTAATTTTTACGCTCCGAGATTTCCAGTTTTCTTTGCGAGAAAAGTGTGGATCAAGTTTACTATCGCACGGAGCTGAAGATTGCGCCTTCGATGTGATGCGAGAAAAACATGACTAATTTATATTCTTTGTTATCTTCCTATTCTGGACTCAGACACATGTGTATTTAATTCATATTTGGATGGTCTCATCTTGCATAATTTGTAATACATATTTTGTTTAATAGTATTGTACGCACTATGAAGGTTAAAAACATGAATTTTATGCATGGGGAAACAAAATTAGCGATCACCATGGTTGCCTGTGTTTACTTGGAAACATCGCAAAGGAAGTCTTCAGTATTTGAATAAAAATTTCTCATGTGTGTGAGTACGTGATCAGCTAACCCTCTGAACAGGTGCTGTACTGTTGAGGAAAAAGCTTTCGCAAAGTTATGGAAATTTAGGATGGTTGGGGAAAAAAGAGAAATTTTTGGGACAGGAGAGGCATTTTCGAATGCCAAATGAGTCATTTTGGGGGAAGATGGGACATTTTGAAGAAATAGGTGTGACGTTAGCCATGTTGCCTCACCTGACGTCATGGTGGGTGACTCCTCCAATCCACAGCCAGCAGCCAGTGCGCTCGTATGCTCCATTTCGTACTACTCTGGTGCGGTAGGATTAGTTTTAGAAATAATTCCTTTATTCCTTCAGGAAAAATGCAAAGTGGTCTTTTCTTCCTTCTCTAAAGACTTCGCGGTTAAGAGTAGTGCAAAATTCACAAATTTTGTCCTTTAAATTTTATATTTAATAATACGCATACAAAAAGTCAACTGTGACACAAAATCCACTTAAAATAAGGTGACGTAAAATAATTTTGTCACGTAATTTCACTGGCTGAAGATCCGTGTTGTATTACACACTAGCTTTTACCCGCGACTTCACTCGCCTGGTTATAGTAACAAACTTATAGTTAGAAATAACGGTATTTGTTAGTATATAGACACTTATCATAAACACAGAACAGAGCAATAACTATGTCATTTACATAGCCACTGGTCGTCATTTATATTTCTTTGTAAATCTGGGTAAATGCTAGGAATCAGTCCCGTATCACTCTCCACCAAATTACTAAAATCCCCAGTTAGTGACACAGAGCCCTCGGTATCTGTTTCTAACCGCCCATCTCCAATTTTTAATAGTGTATCAGCATAATATCCTGTATTGACATCATTGTAGAGGTGTACGCTCATATTTGTCGACAAGCTGAATTTATTGACATTTGCCCATAAGCTTGACGACTTGAGACAGACTTTGATTTAATCTGCATGTGTGTCTTTCTGAATCACTGGTAGAGTTTGGCAGAAGTCACCAGCCAGTAATACAATCAATCATTCCTACCATAATGTCTGTATTGTTTCGTATATCCTGTAGAGTTCGGTTTAGGGCCCTTATCGCTTTTTTGTGTGGAACTGTGCTTTCGTCCCACACTAACAACTTACATTGACGCAGCATTGTACCCCAAGCTCTATTTTTACTAAAAACTTTTTTCTGAGGGAGTGATATATTTTCTCGGAATAAAAAGTAGCATATATCACTTCTCGGCCCTACAACTATCTCTGTGCAAAAAATAATGACGATCCTTTGCTCCGTTACGACTTGAAAGAAGGACAAACTTAACACACTTTCGCATTTATAATATCATTAAGTTAGGATTTAAGAGATATTATATAATATATCTCTAATATATTTTATTGACTTAAGTAATTTTTTAAGCTGCATATCCTACAGAACTGCTTTACTATGCAAGTCATATAAATATAAAAATTTTTATTTTAGACAAATTAAACATTTCCGTGGCGTCAATGTAGTTAGTTTTCTGGTTTAATTCTGAAGGACAGTACTAAAATCACAGAAATGAAACCTACATACTACATACCGTCAATATCTGAGGTGGCCAATTATTTAACGCTGTTAGATAGGTAATTTATTGAATTCAAAAGCTGGCTACTATATTAAAAGCTAAAATAAAGATATTATTTATTACCGTAAAAATGCCGGATTTTGTGATCGTACTAATATTTGACACAGTACATTTCCGTATATTTTCTTATCCGTTAGCTTTTATTTGGCAACTTTTTTTATCAATAAAATTAAAATTAGTGTAATGAAACAAGGAATTAGCTTTTCCTGTGCAAGCACTGAGATATAAGATGTGAGAAATGTACATGTGGAAAATATAACAGAAGTATTGTTTGCCGTGTATGTACAACATTAATTGCAGAGTACTGACGGCATACGAGGCTCGTTAACATGTCTAATCTCCTTGTAAAAGTGGTTAGTGAGCACGACGCGAAAGCGACGTGAGCTCCAGGCACGGAGGACAAGCAATTTATACGTAGTTGGGTGGTAATTAACTGCCAGAATTTCTTCCTCGCCCTCCGTCCAACCCAAGACTGCAATTAATCTTGATGCCTCACGCATGCAGTTGGCTACAGCCGCAAGAAGAATAATAATGTAGCTAGAGGGTAAAATGGAGCTTATGCGGGGAGTGTGAGAGGATAGCAATCCAATTATCGTTCGTCCCTCTTCTCTACGTGAGTAAGACGATGCATAAGCATGCGCAATTTTCGGATTATATCTGGTACTACAGCCAGTCAAACTTGTAAAGGCGGGAGGGGAAGATAACAACAAAGGTAAGGAAAGAAAACATTAGCATGTTTCGTTAAAGTTTCTATCACATCAGAACACGAATGTTTGTGAGTTGTGTTTGTATTTTCGTTTTTATTAAAGCAGAATTATAATTGTCATTTGAAATGGTGCACATAAAACTGAGTAAACCGGCCTTGAGATATTCTTTGAAAGATTTTTTTCCATATCGCAGGATATAAAGGTACGGTAGCGAATAGTGGCAACCAACTCTTTCTAACGTCATGACGCCGATGCAAAAGACTCGGTCGCAATCCTTATGGTAAACGTCCTCAGTTCAAAGACATACTTGACTTAACAGACAGTGCAGCTCCAGGCAGCTACTTGTGCGGTAACTTGTTTCTTGACAGAGGAAATCTGGATGGTAATAAGATGTATAATATATTTATGTTATGTCAGGAAGGTGCCAAGCAATGTTAATTTAGTACTACGTGTAGTAATGAATACCCGAAAGGACACATGTATATTATAGTTATACGAAGTCATTTACTTGACTATCACGCCGAAGAAAAACCACCACATTCGTAAGAAAAAACATTTTTCCATTCTCTGACATGATGAAATAACAGTGAAAAGTAATAAACTAGCTCAGAACGACGAACAACTCTTTTATGGTCTCGTTTATTTAAAGTATTATTTATATTCTAGTGTGTCAAATAAGTGACATTAACGAGTGCATATATCCCATAAGCTCATATAGAACTNAAGTATTATTTATATTCTAGTGTGTCAAATAAGTGACATTAACGAGTGCATATATCCCATAAGCTCATATAGAACTCAGATCACTAAAACGAAATCATATAAAATATTGACACGATCACGAGAATTCAAACGTGTTCAATAAAATGCTGACCTAACAAGTACGTGACAATTATTCGACAATATTTACATCTTCAAGTGGTAGCAAACATGAAACCTATCTGACGAGGGTATAACAGAATGATTGTGTAGGCCAATCGGTGTTCAGCTGCGATCAACCAACAAACAAACACATCTTTGAGTCCTTAATACACTGTCACAATTAATACACGCTTTTAACTATTAAAGGCCGATTATCAAAAAATCTACGTTAAACGCACAAAAGACTTGAAATTTATTATATAATACCTACCGATACCTTCCAGAAGTGGTAGAGGACATGAAAACCTGGAGAGGCATGATTAACAGGGTCACGAAATGTGGAACACTACTATACGATTAACTGACAAACACTTACAGAAACTGAAATACTTTGAATTTACAAAATTAAATTTTTCATTCAGTTTTAATTAAATTCAAAAGCAAATACTCAACATTTCAACACAAATTGTAATTATTTCTTAAGTACAGATGCATATGAGATGTTTAAAATCGCACAACAATTAAGAAATAAACATTTCTTATAAAATTTTTATTAGGGTAAAAGTATAACATATTTTGTAATGAAATTTATTTGTACAAATAATACTAATGGTTTCTTAATAAGAAATTAATTAAATATTAAAATTCAAATTTTTTAATTGTATTTTGCATGAAAGATGAATAAAAATGAATTTGAAAAGTTGAAAAATTGGTTTTGTATATAAATATAAGGAAGACATTTATAAAAATTTAGAAGAAAGAAAACAATGAATTGTAATTTTACACAACTCTAGAAATTTTTAATCAGAAAAAAATTAAAATTACAAACGTTCTTATTCCAAAANTGAATTGTAATTTTACACAACTCTAGAAATTTTTAATCAGAAAAAAATTAAAATTACAAACGTTCTTATTCCAAAACACTTCTAAGTATAAAAAATTTTTTGATCTTAAAAATACTGAAGTTTTTAAATTGTTCATGTGTATAAATTCAGAACCTGAAATATTGTATATTAAGTTGATTTTATTTGTAAAGATGTGGTACTAATTTTGGAATTATGCCTATTTATATTAAAGCATTTAACTAATTAGAAAGCTTTAAAACATTTTAAGACAATAGATTCAAATTGATACATTACCACTTCAGAATGTGAAAATAAATAAATACATTTTGTAATAAAGAGAGATTTAATTCTGCAAAGACAAAAAAAATTTGAATTTTTTTGGTTTAAGTGAATGCCCATGCAATTATTAAGAAATTCGTCACGTCACTGGGCAACAACTATTAAAATATATATTAGAAATGTCGAGAAACGTTGCTATCGGACGTTACATTTTTCATGCATTTTTGTTAGTCTACGAGTCACCTTGGTATTCTGCTACACTACGTCATTTTTGTACCACACGGTACTTGTGCGTGTATTAGCAGCGCAGTGGTATGGAAAATTACCAGGAACTGTTATGACGTAATAAAGTTTGCTGCCGTGTCTGACTGTTAGCCAAGATAAACCTGAGTGATGAAACCTGCACCGCTTCCGCACAACTTGCGACTGTTCATTCTGCGGTCCTCGGCTGTTCCTCGGAGCTGGCATTTCCTTCGGCAGTTTTACATCATCAAGGAGACTTTTCGCCGAACGGCGTTAGGGACTCTAGTATCGGTGGCCATGGTTCGGAGGGAGAGGGGTTTGAAACTTACATAAGGCGAGGTTCTTTGTCATTTGAGTGAGACCTGACTGTTTGGCTTCAAGAATATCGTGACATCGACTTCACTTCTTGGCCACAACGATTAGTGGTATGTTGGGAACTTTATATACACATATTTGTTGAAGTAACAACTGAAATTTCTTGGTGTTTTCTTAACTTTGCAATAGTATTTTTCACTTGATTTCTTCCGAAATTAATACTTGCATTTTGTGATTTTGGAGCTGCCTACCGCTGGTTTCTCGTGACCCGTTTGCGTCATCGATGTTATATTGCTTTAAATTATTCTGGCGATTAAAGATTTGTGGTTCGGACGTCACTTTGTTATTTTTGTACTAATGAAGCACAGTATTGTGGTATCATATTTGGGTCATGTGCTTTCATATATGTTTTAAAATGTTTTAATGTACATAATTAATTTTAATACTTAGTATTGTGGAAAATATTCAAAACACTTTCTAGTCAGTGATAAAGAAATATATATATAGTTTTATAACTGTCATTTATTTGTATTAAATGCGTAATAATACACTTCTTATGCGTCATTGCTCTGTCTAGTTTCCTTTCTTGTGTAACAATTATTTTAATAACAGTGAAAAGTTCATAAAACCTATATTGAAAATTAAAGAATTTACAAATCTAGATTGTTTTGCATTTCAAGCCTTTGTATTTATTATTGAAATGCTAAATTAATTTCAGTTAGTTGTTAATATGTATTTAGTAGAACATTTTTGGGTGAATGCATACGTTCTAACAAATAAAATCATTTTAACAAGACTATCAATTAATTTAAAAACACTTGTCTTTCACATGTCGACAGGTTTTTAACAAAAAATTTCATAAAAGTGTTATAACATGTGTATTTTTTCTTTTAAAACATAGTAAATAATTATCTTTGACTTAATTATATTAGTAATACTCATGCACTTGCTAGAATAACTTCATTAAAACAACCTGAATTTCACATTAGTGGAATATTTTTTGTCACTGTTCTTTAAATTCACAATCAGTTACATGTTCTGGTTTGAAAAAAATTAGCAATAAATTGTTCCACCATCTGTGTTTCCAACATGTATATTATTAGTTTATTTACTTCTGTGCAACGCAAATTCATTTGTTTCGATTCCTGAAATCCGTTTCAAAGCTGAACATGTTTTATAATAAAACCATCATAAAGATGTAAATTACAGATTGCTATTGGAATAGTTATAAGATGCAGTCACAAGTGTTACAGAGACTATTCATGGGCCTGCATGTATAAAATCGGCGTAGTTGTGATTGTAGAATCTCCAGTAAAATGGCTCAAGTTTTTGTCCTGGAACCCAAATTAGCGCACATACTTGGGCAAATTACAGTAAAATGACATTAGGGATTTTAATTATTTATTGCAATGTTTATAATTATTTCATTAGTGTGGCAGTATTTTTCACCTTTTTGTGATATCGTCGAGTAAGAAAACAATGTAAAAAAACAAACAAATAGTACTGCGGCAGGTGGTTTAAACTGGTTTTTTAATGTGGTCAGGCACTTATTTTAAATATTTTAGCCTAATATATTTTATCAACGAAACAAATTCCAAATTAACTTTGTATGATTCAGTGCATATTGTAACTACCAAATATGTCAATGCAGAGCCTAATTTTTCTGCCATTTTGTATGATAGCCCTACCAATAAATAAAAAGTTTTTATGTCATATCGCGGGAAAAAATGAACACATTCCTACAAAATTTTCTGAAGATGTCGTACNCTAATGGTTTCTTAATAAGAAATTAATTAAATATTAAAATTCAAATTTTTTAATTGTATTTTGCATGAAAGATGAATAAAAATGAATTTGAAAAGTTGAAAAATTGGTTTTGTATATAAATATAAGGAAGACATTTATAAAAATTTAGAAGAAAGAAAACAATGAATTGTAATTTTACACAACTCTAGAAATTTTTAATCAGAAAAAAATTAAAATTACAAACGTTCTTATTCCAAAAAACTTCTAAGTATAAAAAAATTTAGTAATAGTAAACTTCTAAGTATAAATAAATTACTATTATTTTAATAAATAGTAATTTATCTTTTTCGTGTAAAATATCTATTTAATTAACTATTCTAGCTAAAGGAATAAAACATGACATTTAGCTGGTTTAAGCCCTTCTGTACAAGCGATTGCAATGGCAATTAAAAATAAAACTTTCTGAAATCATACGAACTAAGTATTTTTCAGAAAACTGTATTTAATAAATTTTTAGAAATAAAGTAATATAACTGTATGTGTAATTTTATTTCAGTGATGCTATTCCCCACCTGTGGGTCATAGGATCACAGTTATTGTTAAATGGCAAAGACTATAAGGTGCCTTGAAGGTTGAGGGTATATAAAACCATGATTTCAACACATCTTTATTTTAACAGGTTTTTTTTTGACGGGAATTCATACACACATTCCCGGCACTTTTGCGTGAAGTACACATACTTTCTCGGCGCCTTTTGCCGAGAATTACTTCACACGGTATCGACCCTGCGAGTTCTTGGCCTGAATGGCTGATTACAGTGTTCTGGCTAAAATTTCCGATGCTGTGGGGGCCTTAGGGGACAGGACACATCCCTGAGTGACGCTGTTGTTGCTTAACTGTACTTGTTGCGGGGTGGTTGTTCCGGCAGTAGTTGAGATCTTGTGGGTTGGGTGGCCCTGNTGTTGTTGCTTAACTGTACTTGTTGCGGGGTGGTTGTTCCGGCAGTAGTTGAGATCTTGTGGGTTGGGTGGCCCTGTTATAGGCCCTCGGACTGGCTGTTGTTGGCATGTTTCACTCAGCTGGCTTCCTCTCGATGTGGTGCTCCTCATTGAAGCTCACCACTCGACTCCCGTTCGCGGCATAGGGTTGTAACTGATTGATTACCACCCTACCTCGTTCCAGTGAGGGGCCCTTGGCGGGAACCCACCCCGGCTCTCCGCGCGGGGTTGCACTGGACTACTCCCACTCGCTCGAAGTGACACTCCTCATTGACGATCACCACTCGACTCCGCCTTCTCGGTGCGTAATTGTAACTGACTCGGCTGACTGATGCGACTGACACATTCGGTGCCCCATGGTGCGGGAAATTACTGGTTGTCTGTCCCGATATGGCTTACCCCTTAACACTGTCTCTGGTTGACTCTGCCGGGGCCCAAACCCCGGCCTCGGTATGTGATATCACTCACCCGACTGTCGCACTGATGCACGGACTTTCTCTCTCTCGGCTCGCGATTTTAACTGACCGGGTTAATTGTTCTCATGTAACTGCTGATGCAAATGGCTGACGGACTGATGTAATTAACTCGCTTCGCCGGGGTCCGATCTCCCCAGCCTCGGTTAACTGTTGCATGGACTTTCTCTCTCGGCGTGCATTTCTAACTGACTGGTTGCCTGCTCTGTCATAACTGATTCTCCCGGCGCGGAGTTTCGCAGCTTCCGACTGCCCCGATATGACTGACACAACTGACCTCNTCTGTCATAACTGATTCTCCCGGCGCGGAGTTTCGCAGCTTCCGACTGCCCCGATATGACTGACACAACTGACCTCTTCCTTGTCTCTAAAAATGGCTTTTAAACTATCTGGGCGCCCTCCCTAGATCCCTATACATGCCTCCATTGTGGGGAAAAAGGTGGAGGAAGGCTTTGAACAATGTACACTTCATCCACGCGTTGGCCTCTTGTTGGTGGCTGGGGTGGGGGGTGTTGTGGCTCAGTTATCCCTGTCATATGCTGACAGCTTATTTTTTGTGTGTATCACCCTTCAGCATGTGTTTTAATTTCTCTCGTGGGCGGAAATCGCTAGCATATCTCGTCATTTATTAGGCGTGTACAAGTTTCACACAGTTTGCTAGGGGGTTGGGGGAGAGGCCCGTGGGCGGAAAGTGNTTTAATTTCTCTCGTGGGCGGAAATCGCTAGCATATCTCGTCATTTATTAGGCGTGTACAAGTTTCACGCAGTTTGCTAGGGGGTTGGGGGAGAGGCCCGTGGGCGGAAAGTGCTACCCCACCACGGCTTGACCTCAGCACGCGTTAATGGGTAACACATGTCGTCCAGGGTTAAACACTGGTTTAAGCTGGTGGGGGGAGGGTGAGGGTTGGGACAGCGCTGCTTCTAACCCATACTTCCAATATGAGTTATGCATCATCTGTTCCATTGTGAAACCGATTTTTACAATAATTAAAAGAATTTCTAAAACTGTATGCTTTTGCAGTTTTATATTACAAAAATTTATAAATAAATGTTTACATCAAAAGTATTAAAAATAAATTAATATTTTATGTTAGTATTCATTATATTTAGACCTCCTCGCTGCCACCTTTATCGATAACACAGTCGATTAGTCAATTTATCTACTAATAAAATAATTTTCTATACATATTTTGTTATAAGCGAAAGGTTTATTTACAGCATTGAAAACATAGTCTTTGATTTTAGGAGGAAAATAAATACACATAATAGCACCACTTATCAGAGGACATAGGAAGCAAAGATGGTGGCTACCAGTGGTGCACTCTTGCATTCAGCAATGGAAAAAATGTGAAATAACAGTGGAGTATAGTTAAAAGACGCTTAGGCGCATGTTGTTACGTGACGAAAATGTATTGTTGGTCATTAAAATTGCTTCAGTAATAATGACGCATCTGAAGGACTCGATGATAAAGGGCATTCGTAGTAGAGGGTAGAACAACATCATGTTTACTTGTTCAGCTGATTGGCTTCTTATGGGTTAATGATGATACTGGTAATCGGTATATAAATGGAGGTAGAGATAGACGCTTATAAGTAATGGCATACTGTTTTCACGCAGACCATGTGCGCAGATGGGGTGAGCATGTCGCTTGGAAAAGTACGACAACCATACGAACAGTTTTCCGCCTTTGATTCCAAATGGATCGTGGCCTATCGAGTTTTTGGATTATCCTCACAAGAAATTGGTTCTAGCATAGGAAAAAATGCTACCACATTGAAGCAGATATCGGAGCAGTGAGTCAAGCAGGGACGAACTGAGTGACTCGCAGGAAGCCAATAGCCCCATCGCATTAACGGGCGCGAGGCCAAACATAATATGGCGCGCATGGCAATAATATACCATACAGCCTCATCAAACTCACTCGATCAGGAATTGTAGACAAGTTACACATATATCTGTGTCCACACACATGGTTCGTCACGATCTGCATCATCAGGGCATAACATCCATTACTGTGACTGCCACTGTCTGCTTACCACAGGCAGCTGCAATGGTGCATGAAACATTGGGCCTGGGACGATTGACATGCTATCAAATTCTCCGACAAATTTCGCTTCTCTATGGAGTAGCACTATGCTCACATCAATATCTGGTGGCACGGTGATGCTCACCTACCTGAGTTTTGCATTATGCACCCTCATACCTGCCCAACAACCGGAGTTATGATATGGGGTGCCACTGGATTCCAGTCCTGATCATACCTAGTCAGCATCGCCAGCAACAGTTTCTCGCGGAGTTGTTAGATCCTGTTGTTTTCACCTTTCTTCAGGGCCAGCCTGGAGCGTTGTACCAAAAGAACAATGCGCCACAGCATGTGACACACATGATCCGACATTTCCTGGGTGACCAGCATGTCCTTTGTCTGCGTGTTCACCGGATCTCTTGCCCATCGAAAACAGATGGTCCACGGTCGGATGACGAATGGCCTATACACAGCACACCTGCGGCTACAATGGATGAACTTTGGCCGATCATAAAAACAGAATGGGTGGAGAAACCCCAGGTGGACACCCAAATTCGCTTCCTTCGACGCCGCGTTGCATAGCAGCGGTAATTTCCGCCTGTAGTGAGGCCATACAATTACTAATTACTCCATGTTATGTTTGTCATACCAAGCTGCAAGAGTAATTACGTTACCTGTGTATAGCGGGTATTCTTTCAAATAAAACTGTTTGTGATAGATCGTGGCCTTATAGGAGTTGCAAATTTAATGGACAACAGAGTATAACAATGTATGAGACTACAATTTTGAAGCGCCAGCCATTTGTTAGCTTGAACCACCTTCATGTGTGGCTCGGCTTTCAAGACCTTGCTGTTTAAAGCCACCCAAATCCCCTCACTCACTCGCTTCATGAGTGGTGCAGAATGTCAGTAGGAAGTATGTTCCCTTTCTTTAGCCCTGTGCCTCTTACGATCCCAGACGACCACCCAGGCTGACGTTTACCTTTAATTTATTTTAGTTAATTTGAAGGGGGTGAGGTGGAAGTCAACCGACACAAACGAGGCTTTCTCTGCCTGTCCACATGCGCAGGACACTAGCATATGCAAGATAACGACGAAAATATCTTTCTTTTTATCTGAATAGAGAGTACAACATCTTTGTCCTTTATATTATCTGCGATGACATGGGTATATTGGTTTCCTGATAGTTAAATCTTGCAAGAAAGTGTTTGCAGCCGTACCACATAAAGTGGGCAATGGTGGCTCGCAATGGATGCGTTTGTCGCACCGCCTAAATTTTATAATAAGTATTATTGCACGTTTGCTGGTCTCCATGGCTTCCCTTACCCGTTTCTGTCGTGCGAGCGAAGGAGTGTGTGAACACACAGGTACAGTAACCTGAGAGCATGCCGAGATTTTCAAAGGGATGCCACCGTGTGTACCGCTGCTGCCAGATAAGTCTATCGCGACTCGTGCCCTGCTTGATCTTGGGTGGACCGAATTTATAGGGTAATCTTCGAAAGAATTTTCTCGTCATCGCCTTTGACTCTCTAAGCGAGACTTGCGATGCGAGGAACCTTCTAGATTGGGCTAGTGAAACAGCTTAAGCCGCGACGGGCCTGCGAGCCGATAGTCGAGAGTTTGGAGGATTGTGCAATCTTAGGCGACAGGTGTGCGAAGACC
This sequence comes from Clitarchus hookeri, assembly GCA_002778355.1. Lineage (NCBI taxonomy): Eukaryota > Metazoa > Arthropoda > Insecta > Phasmatodea > Phasmatidae > Clitarchus > Clitarchus hookeri. The sequence continues at coordinate 196,520 of NQII01002823.1, read as the reverse complement.
AGTGAAACGACGAACCAGCCGAGCGTCGAGTGTCAGCTAGAGAGACCAAAGGGAGTGCAGTATGTGGACTGCGAGCATCGGAACCATGAGGAGTGAGACTGACGGGTGGGACTGTTGAACCGGATATATGAGTGAAATATTTTTGGAATGATGGCAAACATTTACTAAATATGTGTAAGTCGTGAGTGTGAATTAAGCGACAGTATGCAATACAGAGACCATTAAGAAGAACTTTTATTATAATTGAGACAGACATTTAATATTCCGTATACTGAGAATAACGAGAGTAATAGTATATATAGATAGTTTAATATTGTATTATATTCCTAGTAGCTGTGTGAATGAATAAAAAATTACAGTTAGTTATTTTATATTTATTAAAGATCAATCCCTCACTAACACGGATAGGCCCCTCTGGCATCGTGTACAATTGGTTTCAGATGTAGGATGGAGGCATTCGCTTGTAAATTAAGTTGGACAAAAAGCTAGTGTAGTGACAAGTTATAAAAAAAATAATTGCAGTTATAGCTGTATGCAAAAATAAGGCTGGTTTGTTTAATCATTGCAGTGAAACGTAACTAGTCATATATCTGCAGAACTGAAATTACAGCGAAAATTAATGTAAGTACTTGATAGACAAATGGTTAGGGTGAGGGCAAGTGTTAAAAGTCTTGACAACAAAATAAAGTGAAATGAAGTCTAAATAAAATTTTAAGTACAAAAATCATTAGTGTAAGATGACAAATTAGTAAAGTAAATTGCCAGATATATAATGCAGGGCATGTTATAGGCAAGATAATATAATGTAGACCGGAAAATTGATAAAAGGTTTATATTTATACTATTGAAATTAATATGATATGATAAGCCTAATGGCTTAACTCATAAGAAGAGTATCTGGTGTACAGGAAGGGGAAAAGATAGTTTGGGAATTTACTTTCCGAATTACATATGGTGTCGTATTGAACAAAGTGTTGTATGGAAACATATTCTATTCCGGACAAAGTGATTAATGGAAATGAATTGTAAAGGACAAAGAGGCTTTTAGAAATTTTCTCAAACTTTCCTATTTGTTTTAGTAGTGACAAACTATGTTTGCATACAGGTTTCCTTGTTAGACTGACGAGTTGAACCTATGTAAGTAGATGGCACTATTCCCTCACTTTTTCATGTTTTTGGTCATAGTAGTGTCTGTAAATTGGCTACTCATATTTAAGTTGCTGAAATATTCGTCCGTTACTTTTTTTCTGAGATGTTACATGAAATACAATTCGATTGAACAGAAAATGGTAATTTACTGAGTCGTGAATAAAGATACCTTTTATATCCACAATGATAAGTATACAACCATATTATTCAGAGTGAGTAGTTGATTTTTATTTATGGTCTTGAACGTGTAAGTTTATATATATATATAATTCCAAATTACATAATTTTCGAAAGATAAGTATAAGTTTTATTACCACACATTTTAGAAGTTTCTATGCATAGACTCCTATAGGTCATTCACAGTTACTTCAAACTTTCTGAAGCCCTATTAAAGTTCTACGTTAAGGATATTCCTCTGCTTCATTTAAACAAAGCTTAACCAAGTCTAAAAATTTACACCAAAGGGACAGCGCACCGCATTCGTGCGCACTCAGTGTAATACAATTTTGCATTTGAAATATTTGTTACTAGGTATTACCAACATACCTATTTTCTCCCTGTTTTTATTGAATTCAATTGTAAATTAAATATTATAATTTATATATAAAATAAAAGAAAATGTTAAATTTAACTAAAAATAAAATACTTTTACGTTAACACATGTATGCAACGTTTGTGGTATATGACACATATAGGAAGGAAACGACCACATACATGGTGTGATTTTTCAAATGTTTGATTAAAAAAGTGGGAAGTAACCGCGAATAGACTAGAGAAGCAACAACATCTTGACTCAGTCAACTCCAAATTCTATTCCCACACTTTGCTCACGGCGCTTCACCTATTTTCAGACTCCCGAGCCGCCACTGTAACCAACATGCTTCCGCTCTGAGATAGCCACAAAACGAATATCTAAAAAGGCCTAATTAATAAGTATTTAGACATTACATTTATACTTTATATTTCTTATTCGCGAGGAGAAATCTCTGGGCCTCTACTTTAGTAGCCTGAGCCTATGGGTATTCCTAAACCAAAATCTGGTATACACCATTGTTAAACAAGATGACTGAGGAAAAACAAATCACAAATAGAAACACACAAGATGGTGTCCACCAGAAGCGCACTCTAGCAGGCAAGAGTCGAACAAGTTGGGAAACAAAGATAGCGGACCAAGGTCAAGGTCGAAAGCTTGATGGCCGCTATCCTACCAGAGTAATAGAGTAGGAGAGAACGAGCACGAGGGGTTAGTAACTCGTCCGAGCTAGTCCCTTGGTTCCTCACCAGGCATCAGTTGACTCTGAATCAGTGTATCCACACTGTTGGAGTGACATGAAACAAACACTTTTCTAGCAACACAACAACTGCGTAATGTCTGTTATATATTCCACAAATATTGTGAGGATCCCACTCAGAACCTCCTCCAGTGAAGCATTTATAAAAGGCTTGTTTTACTTTAAAATATTAATTAAATAAATTGTTATAAAAATGAAACTTTGGCTGTGTCCGAATTCACCTGTAATGCATACTTGAGCGTACCTGTCCCCAAAAGTGACATCAGAAGTGCTGTTTGAATTGCAAAGGAAGTATGCATGTGTACAAATATATTAAAATGTATACTTCTCGCGTACTTGCGTTATATGTGCCACCATTTTGAGAAGCAAGTTGTAGGTTACTATTGATATATGCTTGGTAGCTTAGAATTTTGAACTGAGTCAATAATTATCGTAAGGTGCACGCACTGTCAATAAAGTTTAAAACAATAGATTCGTACTAGGTAAATATTCATAACCGACAAAATCTACGATAAAACAAGCAATCAAAATTGTAAACTTGCGTACAAACAGCAAGACAACAAAAGTTATGTAAATCAAATTGAAGTATTATTTAATCCTTTATTTAACGGTTTACTTTCTGCATTACCTAGTTATTTGTCAGAATACATATTCATAAAAGTTATTAACTTGCTAATAAATGTTCGCCGAAGCCAACAAGACTGCCTGTCCGAATTCATCATGTTTAGTGCCAAGGGTAAGAAAACTATGCAAGGATGGAAGTACACAAGTATATACCTGAATTTCGACACGGCCTTTGTTCATAGAACCCACGATGGCCAGTGTAGCGATTTTTTAATTTTTACATTATATGGATAACCCATTTTATAATTATCCTAAAGCCATGCGCATACAAAGGTTCAGGTTAAATGATCTCACATGCTCGTCACCAGAGTTGTAAATCACCCAATGTCAAATAAGCAAATCGTGTTCATCGACCCGTGTAGTGTACACTAGAAAGAAAAAAATTTAATGTTACTGCAGTTAAGCAGCGGGTTATTATGTAACTTCACTCATTTGAAAAAAAAATTGATTCCCGTTAACGAATAACGCGAATACAACGATGGTTACCACACAGTATCATCATGACCAGAAATGTGTCCTATTTGTGTTCAATGTGATTTGCTGGCACGAATGGGCCACTAAGGGGCATACATGTCACTTCTTTCTTCATAGCTACAAAACACCGAATAAGGCGTTAGTAGCAGTGTGCGCAGTATGAACCACAAAGCGAAGATAAGCCAACACGCAGCATGCCCCGTCGGCGCATTTGATAAGACTTTGCCTAGCTTGATGATTTTAAGAGAAACAGGTTGGACGTTTTGGCGCATGGATCGCCCCTTGAACCGTTTTGCCTATACTGTGAGTAAACGTTGGACGCAGTGAGAACAGGAGGATACGCACATCCGTCGAGAAGGCTCTGGTCAATCCCGGCGGAACAGCATAGCACCTTGCAGTTTGTCGAAGATTGGTGTTCAGCAATGAACCACGGTTATGTCTGGATGTTAATGATTGCTCAATTCGAGTCTGGAGACGTCCTGGCCAGCGCTGTAATCCATGCTTCATTGTAGACCGGCATACCACCCCAACGAGAAGTGGCATGGTGCGGGGTACAATTTCCTAACATTCCCGCACATCACCGGTGGTGATTGAAGGAACTCTGACGGCGCGGCGATACGTCCAGGAAATTCTGCGACCATGTACGCCTCCCTTCTTGGTGCAGCTTGATAGCCCCATTTTCCAGCAGGATAATGCCCGGCCCCACACAGCACGGCATCTATGGCCTGCCTTCGTGATGTCAACTTGCTTCCTTGCCCAGCATGATCCACATTCATTCTCTCCCATAGGGAACGTTTGGGACCAGATTGGACGGCAACTTCGGCCAGCGGCAACTACAGCGGATTTGGAAGTGCAGTTGTGCTATCTCCGATAGGCTATTCCTCAGGGGAACATCCAATGCCTGTATGCCTCCATGCCCGACCGTATCGCCGCTTGCCTTCGTGCTACGGATGGTCCAATATCATACCAAGTCCATCCTGCAAGTGTTGTACCCCTGCAATATATGCTTGGTGTTATCCATTTTTAAAATATTATCTGTATACATACTAACATGTCTTGAGCATGTACAGTCTTAAGTGTCCCTTTGATAGCACCTTCAGTGTGAGAAATGTTTTTGCCAATGAGAGTATTACAAAACCCATATAGTGATTCTAAGCATCTGGAATAATGAAAATTTAGTGAGTTTCATAGGACAACTATTTCTCCACTAAGTATGTTATATTCTTCGACGTGTTTCACATTCTTTCGGACTTATGTCACTACCACTGGTGGTGCAAAAAAAATTATTTTGTGACAGACNTTATCCATTTTTAAAATATTATCTGTATACATACTAACATGTCTTGAGCATGTACAGTCTTAAGTGTCCCTTTGATGGCACCTTCAGTGTGAGAAATGTTTTTGCCAATGAGAGTATTACAAAACCCATATAGTGATTCTAAGCATCTGGAATAATGAAAATTTAGTGAGTTTCATAGGACAACTATTTCTCCACTAAGTATGTTATATTGTTCGACGTGTTTCACATTCTTTCGGACTTATGTCACTACCACTGGTGGTGCAAAAAAAATTATTTTGTGACAGACNCTTCGACGTGTTTCACATTCTTTCGGACTTATGTCACTACCACTGGTGGTGCAAAAAAAATTATTTTGTGACAGACCGTGATTAAAATGTGAACAAACTAGCTTACCAGAAAAAGAAAATTTGCGAAACAAGATTAAATGCCGAAAGCAAAAAACACTGCGCATTTTATGTAATCAACATGGCCACCCCTGAATAATATGTTTCCCATAGAATAAAGAAGAGTACTTTGTTGATTGTAAAACAGAAATCATTCTTTGTTTTTAATAAATAGTATGAAAAATAATAAGAAAACATATTAATACCGCATATTTAAAAATAAAATTTAGACATCATATTTGGTTACTATCAACAAAATAATTATTTAGTGTTTAGTCGAACCATCCTTATTATCAGTGACTCCACGAACCCGATATTTCAGAAGCGGTTTATTTTTAAACATTATACATATTAAGGCTTAGTAATAAACCAATTTTAATTCGCATTAATGCTGAGTTATAAGGGACAAGAGAAAAAGCTACATAATTTTACAAAGACATATTTAAAAAGAAATTTACCCTATTTATTTTAACTGGAAAATTTTTAGTAAACTGCAATGAAAAAATGTTTTGCTTTACCTTACAAAAATATTAACAGTGGCGACTCGTGTGTCCGAAAGTAGGTAAAGCGTCATGAGAAACGCTGAGGACGAATTTTGAGTTCATTGCGCTAGAAAGAGGTTACTGGCAGTAGAGTATTACCAGAACAATACTGTTACCTGTTGCTGCTTCGCATCACTTTCCTTCCGCAATCCCGCTCGAACGTGCCAAGGAGTGTGTCAAGGGAGTCGCTGGTAACCCCAGGATGCGCCGAGATTGGCGTGGGCCGCGAGAAGCGTATCGGGACTCGTGCGCTCCTGTCCTTGAGTCAATTGAATTTCTGGGGTTATCATTGCAAGAATGTTCTGGTTTTCTTCATAGACTCTTTCAGCGAGACTTGGAGTGCAGGGAACCCTCTAGATTGGGCCAATGAGACTACTTAAACTGTGACAGACCTTCGAGCCAACTGTTTTAGAGTTTGAAGGATTGTGCGTGCTTAAGCGCCAGGTGTGCGAAGACAGCGAAGAAACGAACCAGCAAGCGACGAGTGGCGGCGTCAGTGACCAGAGAGAGTAAAGTCTGCGGACTACGAGCATCGCTACAGTGGAGTGTGAGACTGGCGGGCGGGACTATAGAACTGGAAGCTTGAGTGGTGGCGACTGGCTGCAGGATCTCACGAACGCACAGTAGGGCTGTCAGAGTCCCCGTGGTGAAGACCATATTTTAAGCGCCTAAATAATGAGTGAGAATGAAATTACTGCAATCAATATAGCGACCGCGATAAGAACTTAATTTAAAATTGAGATAGAAATTAAATATTACCCTCACTGAGAATAAAAATATTAATAGTGGAGATATTGTAGTATAATGGAAACCATATCTGTGTGAACAAATTAAGAAATCTAATATAGGGTTGTTTTATTTTTATTAAAAACTCCGTCCTTTACGAACTCGGATACGCCTCTGGTGTCTGGTAACAATATAAAACTTGTCGTAATAAGACGTATATTTATGTTTTCAAAATAACGTCTTCACACAAAAAAACTAGTACACCTGCCTAATATCGTGTAGCCCCACCCCCCTACATCACTACGTCACACGAGTACGCAGAAGTATCGCAAGACGACGCAACGTGGCATGGACTCGACTAATGTCTGAAGGTACGCAGGAGGCACTTCACACCATGAATCCTGCAAGGCAGTCTACAAATCAAATCTGCGCCAATTTGAGAAAGGGTTGCACGTCTGTCACGTTTAATGATTCTCGTCAGTCGTCGTTTGTCCCGTTCTTTCACGAAATTTTTCCGGCCGCAGTGATGTCGAAGATGTGATGTTTTACAGGATTCCCAATATTCAANTCTGTCACGTTTAATGATTCTCGTCAGTCGTCGTTTGTCCCGTTCTTTCACGAAATTTTTCCGGCCGCAGTGATGTCGAAGATGTGATGTTTTACAGGATTCCCAATATTCAAGGTACACTCGTGAAATGGTCGTACGTGAACATCCAAATGTTATCGCTACCTCGGAGATGCTATGTCCCATCTCTCGTGCGCCGACTATAACACCACGTTCAAACTCACTTAAATCTTGATAACTTGCCATTATAGTAGCAGTAACCGATCTAGCTGTCGACCGCATCGCGTTACTGTGATTGGTTACATACCTCTGTTATTTGCATACGCACGCCTACACTAGTTTTTTTTAGCTCTTCAGTGTAATTGACACGCAGTAACACACATAACAAGGCTACCGAATGTTGCCGGTATCAAAAGGCCACCTCTCACCCAAAATAACATGTTGCTGTACAGATTGTTGTGGATACAAGAGGACTATGTCTTTTACATATTCACGACTCAGCAATATACAGTAAGAGTATAAAAGAATATCCCAACTTTGAAGGTCTATAATATCAAAACAAAACCACCCAAAACATTGATTTACCGATCAAAAGAACAATGGAACCGTGAAGTTTGTTGACCATACATTCATAAACGTTCAATGTGACCACCACGAGCGGCCCAAACGACATCTACGCGATAGTCAAGCTCGTTCCATACTCTTGTCAGCATGTCCGGTGTTACGGTTTGGAAGGCGTCCATAATTCTCGTTTTGAGGTCTTCAATATTAGCCGGCAATGGTTGACGAAACACTTGATTCTTTATATACTCCCATAGAAAAAAATCGCAAGGGGTAAGATCCGGGCTTCTTGGGAACCAGTGATGAAGAGCCTGGTCACCAGCTGCTTCTCGACCAATCCAGCGTTGCGAAAACGTCTCGTTCGTCTGATGATTCCTTTATGTGCCGAGATATGGCACAGGGTTTGTCTGTCGTCGCACTATGAGCGTGTGTTGTGTTTTAGTTGGCATCACGATGGTGACGGAACAACAGAAGGTGTTTTGTGCTATTGAGTTTGCTAAATGTGCATCAGTTACGGCTCTTCAACGTGAATTCCGTCGCAAATACTGACGTTGTTCTCCCGATAGATGGAGTATCGTACGTTGGTTTCGTCAGTTTCATGACACAGGGTGCCTTTGCAAAGGTAACAGTTCCGGGCGTCCGCTTGTGGTCGAAGAGAATGTGAAGCAGATTCAACAAGCGTTCGTTCGCAGTCCAAGAAAATCAACTCGACAAGCTAGCCGGAAAATGAAAATCCCTCAATCCACGGTATGGACTATGTCTCAAAAGCAATTGCTGTACAAACCATACAGGTTACAGCTGGCACAGGCTTTTACCGAAAGGGATAAATAACTGAGACGTGATTTCTGCTCGTTCGTTCTAGCCCAGAACGAGATAGACGATGCCTTCATGTCTAAGGTGGTTTTTAGCGATGAAGAGACGTTCCATACAAATGGCAAGGTGAACCTGCACAACGTGCGGATATGGTCAGGAGCCTCCACATGAAACCACAGAACACGAGCGCGCTTCCCCCAAATTGAACGTGTTTTGCGCTGTATCCAAAGACACTGTTCTCGCCCGGCCCTTTCTTTTTTCGCGAGCCCACTGTTACTGGAATCCCTTATTGGACATGCTTACAGAGTGGTTGTTTCCTCAGTTATGTTGTTTGTATGTTTTATGTTGTTTGCAAAACTGTTTTNTTTGGACATGCTTACAGAGTGGTTGTTTCCTCAGTTATGTTGTTTGTATGTTTTATGTTGTTTGCAAAACTGTTTTATTATATTTTCTGTTACAATTCTGTCAAATTGATAAACAAAAAAAATGAAAATAAAAATATTAAAAAAGAAAACAAAAGAAATGAGGGGCTGGGGAGCCAGGCGGCGACCTCCACGTGGTTCTCCGCGGACTGGGCGCCAGTGTGGAGTACAACTCCATTCCCTACACTCGCCGGAAGGAAAGGTCGGGCAGTCCTGAAAGGGTAATTGTCCTGGATGGCTGTCTGGCTGGACTGGAAAACGGGTGTAGGGGAGAACACGGGACAGCACGCCGGGCCGCGACTGGTGCCGCCGCCTTGGTGTGCCCGACCTTGGTGAGCTACGCCGGAA